>OX621197.1:10821690-11036690 GCA_951640565.1 Petrophora chlorosata
AGCGGCGAACGAGTCAAAGACTTGTGGACTTGAATCGCATCACACCTCGGAAACACACTTGTGTTAGACTCAACACTCCTATTGAAGTTTGCGTTACTTTTGACACGCGTCGCAAATGAAAAGGATGTGAATGAGCAAGTGAGTTGCCAGAGGTTAATTGCGTTTTTGACGTAGAAGAATCCAGAATCCACATAGTTTTTTTGTATCATACATAACTATAGAACTGTTTATTATCTCACTTATAGACTTAATATATATATATACTATGTTTACTTTATTATGATATGTACTTTTTCATATTTTTTTCAGGTACCTAGGCACCTATATTATAATTATGTATATTTACTTATATATTATTAGGTATATTATTACGATTATATAGACTGTATATGATATTATTATTTTATGCGTATACTGGTTAGTTTGTTTATACACAACAGCACCGTCCCTTACAGTTTCTTTGGGTCCTCTCCATCCAAAGGTTGTCTGGAAAAGATCGCTATAAGCGATAAGACCGGGCGGTCTTATCGCTTATTGTAACACTTTAGCTTTATGTATTGTTTTGTAATTTATTTCATGTTGTTGTGTAACAATAAAGCGTTATCTAATCTAATCTATAGTATCATTATTAGGTATTCTATGCTCTTAGTATAAGCACATCGTACCTAATACTACACTTAAAGTAAGACAAGGTGATATAGACGTAGGTCTACATATTCAAAAAGATATGAAATTAAATTCAGCAATAGTATAGGTAGTGGGCATTTAAAAAAATATTCTAAGAATGTAAGTGAAGAAGTAGTTATAACAACAGTATAAAAAAATTGCGATAAAAGTAGAGAAAAGGAAGAAATACTAGTTTGCTTATGTACCAGTTGGCTACTTTGCAGAAAGGGAATATTTCAGTCATTTTTGTCTTCTTTAGAATTACTACATAATTATCAATATATAGAAATATAATTCCCAATAGAATTCTCTGGACCTGTGCCTGAATGTGCAGTGAGTACCAAATTAGTGCAAACATAAATTACTATCAAAAGCCGGCGCACGTTGCATTGTGAACAAATTTAATTTTCTAGTTCCACCGGTAAATGTATGAACGTTGCCTGACTGGAATTGTTGCTGGAGAGCTGACGGTCGTTTTGTCTAAGGGAAATCACAATAGCACAGCCTCTAATACAAATGAGGTACAATCTAACATGTCATAAGTCTTTTGAAATTAATTTAAGATTTAAGCTATCTCCATTCCGAATTTCACTCAATTCCGTTAACCTGTTATAGCGTGAAGACGTAACAAACATAATTATATACTCACACTTACACACTTACTCACTCACAAACTTTCGCATTTATAATATTATTGTGAGAGGGATTACAATCACGTTATGATTTTGTCAAAATAACTTCAACCACACAAATACTGTACAGGTTGAAACATGTACCTGACTTCTTCCGTGAATCCGTCCTACCTACCCACAGGCCTTCTGTCACAAGGAGAAAGATTTGGTCATCATCCAATACATTGCCCCATTGCGGCTTGGCGGATAACAATTGCAGAAGTTACCACTGAGCTAGAGACCCACTTATTATCTAAGATGTGTGGCACTCTTCTCTAGGGTGGCAAATTGGTCTCTAGTCTCTAACTCTACAGACTAGGTTTATGATTGCCTATTTGATTGCATTTTCTAGATTTAAAAAAAAAAATTACTATGCCCAGTGTCATGTTAACTATAGCTCTTCACCTATACTATTGGGGACTAAGCGGTACCATTGCCATACGTGGTATAAGGTGTTCTACATCTATAGGTATGTATTAGTATGAACATGTTAGTGTTCCATTGGTGCATTATTTGCTGCACTTCGAATATGGCTGAAAAGCAATGTAATTAATGAGGTTACGAGGTTGTGGTTTTAATGCCGATGCCGTGGCACTCGGGTATTGTTCGCGTGGAGGTGAATTTTGGCTAATATATTATTGTTTGTACTGTCCTTAGTAGTGTTAGAATTGTGTATCTAATAACACAGTTTGCTACTTAAATTCATAAGAGTAAGTAAGCTTTTCTTTTATAATTTATAGGCTTGCGTTAGACCGCTTTCTCACCTGTTGTTAAGTGACGATGCGGTCGAAGATGTAGCACGCTCGCCTAGAAGAAACCTGAAGCTGACTGGTTAACTATCTGTTATGTTGGATTGGAGGCGGATCGAATATGGGAAATGTTATTAATTCTAAAAAACATGTATTTTTGTTATTTTGGTTTTCGTACACAAGCTATTTGCTCAGGTTGACGAATCAAATACAGTTCATTAAGCTCCTCCACATTTTCACAGCGTATTCCTTTCGACATTGTTTTTAATTCCATATATCACACGTATTATATGTACGATTTACACGTAGAGAGGTGGGACATAAAATTTCACGTTTCACGACGGGGATTACAGTTCTGGCCGTCGGGTACTGAAGTTACGGCTTTTAATATAAAAATAAAGTTTAACGGGTTGCAGTGTGTTGCAGTAGGTACGATGTTGAGCCCGATTTATTGCTGGTGACGACCATTTGTTGCCGATACTTTTTGCGGGCTAATCTCGCTGCTCTTGTATTTTTTGGTAAAGTATTTTTGAATGCGGTGATGTTGCGAGTAACTAAGAGCGGTTGGGCATAACAGAATAGAATAACTCATTATTAGAATACAGCAACAATTGAAACTAAAATAACTATTAACTTAATAGTAGTGTCACAATGGGTGGTCTTATCGCTAAAGCACAAAACGATTGATTCCAGACAATAAATGGTGGAAAACATAAAGAAAACAAATAATACAATGGGTTAAATTGTGAAGAAGCTAAATCGACTGGCGGTGAAGATGCTTAAACTTAACGTATTTTGTTTCTAAGACAATAGATAAGGCCTCGTTGTTTTTTAATATTATTTTAATAGCTTATAATGATTCAGTAGAAATGAAGATAGGTATTAACCTTTTTCATTTATAACTAAACATATAAGCCTTTTGAGGGTAGCTTGCAACTGTAATTATCTTTTAAATATTTATTACTAGAAAGAAAAGGATATAATACCTACATCAAATGCTATAATTTAGGAAGACTATATAGCGACTTAGATAAATAGATTACCTATGTAATTATATTTTTTTAAAGTGACATTGTACAGGTAATAAATAAAACAGAATTAGACGCATCGCGAAGATTATACCTACTAGTTATAGGTAAGTAGGAAGGTACGTAGTTCCATATTGAAACAACTAAATATATTTATCTCTCTCAACAGAGAAGGCAAAGTGATTGAACCTTACTATGACAGAGTACTGTTGCGGTTGATGAAAATATTTACTAATATGCATAGGGTAGCTGTCAGCAATAATCTTGTGAAATCTCTGAGCAGATAGCAAGCATGTGGCCATGTGCCGTTAATTTGTTTGTCAGTTGATAATACGCAGTAGAGATTATCTGGCAAGTGAAAATATTCCTCTTTATAAGCAGATAAGTCAAATTTTATACACCACTGAGGTTGCGGGTTCGATTTCCGCGACGGGACAAATGTTTGTGCACAGAAACAGCTTATTGTCTCAGGGTGACGAGCGCAGTGCAGCGCCGCGCAGGATTTTGCAAAACAAAGTTCTGGGTGGTGCTGTTATTGTTATGGACTGGCGTATTGCCACAGAATACTAAGAGACAGAAACATCACTCCGCAAAGAAATTTAAACAAATAGCGACTCTTGCTATGGCGCAATAAAATTCAATTCAGCTCGCGTAGCGCTGCATACCTACCAGTCATATTAACCTACAGAGCGCCTCTCATTCTATCGCATAGCTCTTATCTCTTCTGACGCGGCACGTGTAACGACGCGCGACCCGTCGTCGGTGTCCGGTTATGTACTTGTAGCTTCGTACCTACAGTGCTAATTGCGCTAGGCCTGGTATTGGTTACCATCAGCCAGACCAGCTCGTATCGTCATTCAGTAACATAAAAAAAGCCCAAGCATTTGTTTCATGTCTGGGTGTTGTGGGACCATATGGTCTTTGGAGTTCCTGGTTCCCTAGATACAGGAAATTCTAGTTAGGGGCCAGGATCTATGTATATATGTGATGTATGAGATTTGAGCCAACCAGCCCAACCATTACACCACAGAGGCTGACTAAACATGCAGGGATATATCAATTAAATACCGCTAATGTACCGGTGAGTGGCCACATCAGTAAAGTAGTTTTATACTCTTTGTTCCTTGTAACAAAATAGTCTAAATAATGTGTAGTTCCTCACATAAGTTTACGTTCGATGACTCACGCCGCCACCGCAGGTAATTTTTCAACTTTACAAGAGTAATCTTTTTAAATCTTTTACACCATTATATTTTAAGTCATCATAAACCTCCGGTTTCAGTAATCAATGTAATCGTGTCAGTAAATATAGATAACGACTCTGTACCTCTTTGTTCTCGTTGCTACTCCTATCTTTGAAATATGATTGATACCTACTTACTGGGATTTTTTGTAAGTTGTTATATCAAACTGTACCTAGTGTTCCGTAATTTTTTTATGTAGCTGAGGAACGATACGAACGAGTCGTTTGCCTGATGTTAAGCGCCACTGACGTGTCCTCCGAAGTAAGGTAGCGCTCATATGTACGTAAATAGTTAAATAAGGAACCAACAGTCACCCATACAAGCGGTGACCGCGGCGAACGTAGCTTAACCTTGCAGATCTAAAGCAGGCGATGAGGTAGGCTACGCTACAAGTGCTACAGCTACGCTACGAGCGCTACAGCTACGCTACGAGCGCTACAATAAAATTTCAAATTTTTATGTTTTACAGAACTAGACGTGTTTAGTATTATACGCGTAGGTAGGTAGTTAGGTACTAACCATCTAGGTATGATCTTGGTCGATTGCGACTGATGATGACCAGTGACCACCGTGGCCCTTCTCAGGCCTAGTGACTTCCCAGGATCCCTTCTTCCTTCAGGACCCCTTCTCAGGACTTATTATTATTGTGATGCGGCTTAAAGTCCCGACCGGTAACCTAGTCGTATTTTTTCTTCTTAATAATTCCATCTTGGAGATTTTTATAATTAAGTTCCAAAATATATAGGATATTTTGGAATATATTATTATCTATTATTTGTATCTGTGTATGTTTCGTTATTCATCTCCATCCAAAGGTTTTCTGGAAGAGATTGCTTTAAGCGATAAGACCGCTCATTGTTACACCATTGTAAACATTTGACTTGTAGGTACTTTATCTCTATTTTTAAGGTAAATAATAAAGTGTTTATCTATCTATCTAGGGAACTAAGAACTACGTGGACCATAGTCCCACAAAAGCCAGACACTATATCTAGAACTAAGTTCGTTTCACACGCACTTTCCTTTCTCGCACTTGTAAGATGTGGAACGACCTACCTTCGTCGGTATTTCCTTTGAGCAACATGCGAGTCCTTTAAAAGGGGAATTATTAGAGACCTTAAGGGTCGGCAACGGATCAGACTCTGGTGCTGCAGATGTCCATAGGCGACGGTGACCACTTACCATCAGGCGCGCTGTCTGCTTATTTGCCGACATATTAAATAATAAAAAAAAGTTAGTACGTAGACTTAACAGAATGGCTTTTTTTTTAATTCTCTAAAGGCCTTTGAAAGGCTGAAAGGTGGTTTTTTTTTTGCGTCGATTCTAATTTGCCACAAAATACACCTCAAAACGTTTGAAAACACAAATTGAAACATTGTTAAAGGTTCTCTACAACACTCTTCAACTTTATAGTGTTGTGAGTAATAAGGGCTTACTCTACAGAATGTTCTTGATATCAATTGTAATCTCAATGAGTCATTTTTAAACAATAATCAAGAAAAACATCCACACAAAGAACTTATAAGAACCAACTTCACCTTTCCCCTCAAACAGCAAACTGAACCTTATTGCAAGAACTCTCGGTTTCATTTTACTTAGAGGGTAGTTTTAGAGTACAGCGGAACAAGATGGTGGTAACGACGGAACCCATTGAAGTGGCTTTCGGGAGTTTCGCGATATTGTCGAGATTCTATTGTTTCGACACTTTCGACCCCTTTGTATTGTAATCAGTCTCATAATAGTTTCGTATGTGGGAGACGGTGGACGCAGGGTGTACCTTTAACATTGATATTTGGTAAACAACTTCATACATTATAAAAACACCATTTTGGCAACAATTTTATTTTATCATCAATGAATCGCATATTCCATATGATAGTTCTAAAATAAAATAAAAATAACATTTTGGTTTTAAAATATTGGCTTTAGAATTAAAATAAAATATTTAGAGTGACATCAAATTGTTTCAGAATGTTAACTCACCCTTTTATAAGACAACTTCAAATGTACATTGTAGGTACACACCTACATAGGTATATGCTTGCAATAAACAATTTAGAATATTGGATATACCTAATTAGAGATTGGGAAAATAGATAGCACCTACCAAAAAAATTAGCACCGATAATAGGTAACCTACCAATTAAAACCAAGACCATAAAGGTATACCTCGCGCCAAACTTGATGGCGGCTGACTGGCGCATCACGTGATCTGCGCAGATACAATTTTGTATGCGATTTTGTTACTACGCAGGTCACGTGGTGCTTCTGTCAGCCGCCATTAAGTTTGACGCGTATTATACCTGCCTATTATAAAGTTCTAACGAGTATCTATATAATATAGTTACGGGTAGTAAGTGTAGTAACAGTTCAAAAGAGTTTGGTTATTCTTATATTCTTTATTGTACACAATTGTAATATTTACATCGATGATTTATAAAATATATGTACAAAGGCGAGCTTAACCCTAAAAAGAGCTTTCTTCCAGCAAACCCTTGAGGAAAGAGAACTGTCACATGAGCAAATAGGTTTCAGTGTACGGTTACGGTTTGACAAGAAAATATCAGCAACTATAATCATAAATATCTAAAATAAATATCAATAACTAAATATATAAATATATAAATATAATAAATACACAAATAAATATATCTACCATACATAACTATAAGGAGTAATACATACATAAGTACTAGTAAACCGAAGCTATAATGCTATTTCACTTTCAATGGAAATAAATTTATTGATATAAGTAAGATAATTTTGTACCTACACTTACTAAATACCTACTTTACCCATGTATTTGTAGATCCTACCTATCTGACATTAAATATATGATTACCGTGTTACCTTTGCATTAATAATATAATAATAATAATATAATTTTTATTTCAGGCAATAATAAAGGTACATCGAAGTAAAATTATCAGAGGCCCATATTATAAATACCTTAGAGACTAACATAAAGGTATGTATAAACAATTCAAATGATAATATTAATCTCTAGGGATTTGTTTTATTCATTGTTAATAATAATTAATAAGAATCGAACAAAAATAAATCAATCGATGAATGAATCTACTATGAAATAAATAGCAATATATTCCTAAATGGGCATATAGAGTAAAATAGACCCTGAATATGTATATTTAATACTGTTTATTACCCTATTTTTTTGTCATTACATCTTTATGTTCTTTAAAATAAGGTACCTAAATGTAAGAAACTATCCATCCTTAAAATTTCCACGAGATGCAAATACCTAGGTATTCTAATACGTAGGTATGTATACTACCTGTTCTACATAGAGCTCTACTGCTCCTGGCTTATAAACTACTACTCGTAGCTACAACAAAACAATGCCGCATTAGATAGTAACCACGTGTTTCCTTAGCGGACATCCGTTGATATTGATTGCCGGTAACATTCTTATCAATACACCCCCGGCGCGCACCCCGGCGCCCGGACCGGTCCCGGCCCGGCGAGCGCGCGGCCGCATCGCAGAACATCCAAAAGAAACAGAAACGTTTCTTCGCGCGCTCGCAACGAACGCAACGAAAAATGAGGCGGAGACTCCGCGACTATGTCGTTACCCAATCGAATTAAACTTGCAGCTGCGGACGGCCAATGAGACACGGGCGCCGGGGCGGGCGCGCGCACGCGGCCGCGCCCTCGTTTCGCTCCGGCTTTTTATTTATTGTTGCGCGGAACGGCGCGCACGTCGGGTGTGTGATGCGTGTGTAGACAATTATTTCGAGAATGGAGTCCGCCGTGGACTCAGCGTCGACAGCTAGCGAGGTCAGCGGCTCCTCCGGAGGTTCCCCGAGAGTGAAGGCGGCGTCGCCGGCACGGGGCATGAGCCCGCCGCAGCTGCTGGCGCCACGGCTGCCACTGCCGCCGCCGGGACTCGGCCTGCTGGGCTCGTTGCAGATGATGCACCACTCACCGCTAGAGCTGATGGCTGCGGCCCATCACCATGGCCCGCCTCGCTACGGCAGCCCTCCGCCGATATCCACGTCGGACCCCTCGGCGAACGAGTGCAAACTGGTCGACTACCGAGGACAGAAAGTCGCCGCGTTCATCATCCAAGGCGACACTATGTTGTGTCTTCCGCAAGCCTTTGAACTGTTTCTGAAGCATCTGGTCGGGGGACTGCACACAGTGTACACAAAACTTAAAAGACTGGACATAGTGCCGCTGGTGTGCAATGTGGAACAGGTTCGCATTCTGCGCGGGCTGGGTGCCATCCAGCCGGGAGTCAACCGCTGCAAGCTGCTGTCCTGCAAAGACTTCGACGTCCTCTACCGAGACTGCACCACGGCAAGGTACGTGTTCACAATAAATAACATCATGTTCTGTTCGTCAAAATGATAGTTGTAAACATCAGTAGTTCAACTAGAACAATTTTTCGTTTTTCCAAATGTCATCGTTTATATTTTTTTAATCATTTTAATTGCTTTATAGTGCTTTTCTTTTAATTTGCTATTGAGTTATTTATCTGCTAGAAGTGAATTGAATTTCTTTGAATGCCTAACACAAACCAAGAAGAAAATATTATTATATGGACGGATAATATAAATTATTATATTTATCTCTCCTGAAATGTAGGTAGGTACTTATGTAAATCATCGACGTTCTGAAGTTAGTTAGTTTTGTTCGGTTTTTATTATTCAAGTGATTTGAATAGTATTTTATTGTGTATGCAAACTAAATTCCATTAAATACGTGATTTTTAATTGAAACTACTGGTTTATTTAAAAAAGAAGTGAATAACACCATACACACAATAACCTAAAAGCCCATTAATTCTACAGTAAAAATATATTGCACCACAGAGAGAGCCGCAGGGTTTATTAATTTTTCATATTTTAATACGCACCAAATATTTCCACCGGGTTAAATAATAAAGTGAGCTTGGGCGACGGAAGGGTTAAATCTCTGTTAATTAGCGGCTTGGTGTAAATATTTAAATAGTAATTTTTACAAACGCTAAAGTTAGATTAAAAAATGTTGTTGTTGTGGCGCGCAGCGCTGGCCCGGGTAGGCCTATATCGGTGTTTCCCCTGTTTCCTCGAATGCGATTTTAAAAATGTAATGTTCACGGAAAGTGTGCATCAGGGAGGTGTAAAGTTAAATTTTTTCGCTCGTATTGACGCTTTGTGTATAATATTCAATGTTTGTTTATTTGTGAGCGGAAACCTTTGGGCTGGGCGGTCGCCCGTTGGCCCGCTGTAACGTGATTCATATTTTGTTTGACTTTATGAAATCACGGTGTCTGTTCGTTGCCTAATGATGTCATTACAATTTCCGCTTTACATATTTTATTTTATTAAAGTTTTTTGAGATTTAGTATATCTAAACTGACACTGCAAATACTGATATGGAAATAATTATGTTGCATATTTTTAAAAAGAACAATTAAGTAAAATACATGAAACGTGATAAATAGTTTTGTTTTTTATTCAAATAATTATTACGTCGTGAAATCGTACCCGAAACTAAACTAAGCAAGAAAAGATAAAAATATCAAATACAAAAAATTGATGCAGCGCGCCGGCCGGCGGCGGCGGTCGACGAATCAAACTAATGCGTATCGACACGTTTCCACTATTGCGACTCCACTAATGCTGTCCACAAAGAAATCTTGTTTCTTATGATAATATTTTAAAATAAATAACATGTTTTGACCTTGTCCTTTTTTGTCGAGTTTCGGTTGGCATTACTACTTTTGTAATGTTTTGATGCTGCTTTGGATATATTAGAAATTATCAATTTAATAATATTATAAAATAAACGAAATGAATATATAACTCTATTCAGTTCTATGTTGTAACTAGACTTTAAATTAGCAATCATTAAAATTTTTTGTTTGTCAAATAGAATATAAATAATGGCTAATAGTTACTTTATGAATCTTCAAGACGGACATTTTCCAATGTAATTAGTTATCAGATCAAAATCTAAAGCTAAATATACCGTGAATCGAATAAAATAACTTGATTTTTAATATTAAACGAAGTTTTCAAAGCTCGTATTAATATTTTCAATTATCCGTAATCTTTAATAAATTCTACAAACATCTCTACTAATATATCAGATGGTGGATACTTTTGGAAACGTGATATTTTTGTAAAAACGTTATGCCCGCATACAAAACGCACTGTAAATAATTGGAGGACACTGCTTTTCACGCTTCAATAATTGTTCGCTCTGATAAACGGGGAGTATCGCGTTACCGTACCGAGGAACTGGTAGGGTAGTTGCCTCTAACTCTTTTGTGGGACTTAATGCACTCTTTGTATGGAGTGTGTGCTATTGTTGAGATTTATCATGTTAAGATTAAGATATGCCTACTTACTTATGGAATTAAATAAATTCGTAACGTTAATATCCATAGATAAATAAAAAAGTATATGTAGATACCTATTTATTTCATGCGGATGGTCCGTTTTTTGACACGTTTCCTCTAAAATTATTTCAGCGCTCTTATAAAAAGAGTTGCCATGGCGTTGATTGAATCTATTTATTTATGTCGCTGTGCCTTTGTTTCCGGTTACAATTTACAATTACCAGCGTCGGCACGTCACTGACTTCCTAATCAATAAAATCAAAGCACGGTGTTGTAGCCATTGTCTCTGCTACAAAGAGCTAGGCCCAATTACGGAGGTCATCAACACGACTTTTTATGGAATTTCCAACTTTACGACTCATTTTGATGGTCCGCCTTCAAACGGAGTGATATTTTGTAAATAAACAAAGGACTGAAATAACTACCTCATTACCTTTGTGAAGCCGGTAGGTGCGTTAGACAACTTTTCGGGAACATTTTAGTTGCCAGTTCAAAAAATACTTGTTACTTGGTTATGAAAAAATGTTTATATATGTGCATTGGTGCACTATTTAATGGGCTCAAAGTTAACTACTTGTTTTTACTTAGTTTGAAGCTTGGCTGGAAAGGAGCTTATAGAATAATAATACATGTATGCTGAGAATAATGGCCAGGCTGAATAATGTTATGTTGCATTTGCCACGCCTTTTACTTGCACTCGAGAATACATATAGGTACCTACTTATAAGGGCAAAAACTGATTTGTTAGTTCGTAATGAAAATAAAATCTGAATGACCTATTTCGATAACAATATACCTAAGTATTATTTAACGTTTCTGCAACGCTGATAAATTATAATTTGTTCCAGTATTAAACAATCTATCGTGAAATTAGGCCGAGAGCAGCTCCGTACAGAATACCAGGGCATCATAATTTGTTAGGAGCAAGTATACAATGTGCAATGTGCATTCTATGTGGAATAATAACGCGAATGGAGGATAGGAGTCCTCCTATTGGCGGAGTTCCAAGCAGTGATTCTCATTGAAATATTAAACCAAGACACTGCAATGCGGCGGCAGCGTCTGAGACATGCGTGCTGCCAAATTAATTGTTACCGATAGGTAGATTGAACACACAAATAGATTAATTCAGTTATTAATTGTACCTATATCTGTAAAGACTCTTTACTTAGAAACCTTTTCTCTGTTCGCGCTTGGTTCTAGGTAGATCTTATCGAGATATCTCATCGATTGAGATTAGCTAGAGACTAGCTGCACCCCGCAGTTTCACCCACAGTTTTTCGGGATAAAAAGTAGTCTATGTGAGGATGGATCTATCTGGATGGTCTATGGAGGAGGTATATGGAGGTGGATTAACCACCTCCACTTCTCACTTTTTTGTATTAGCTACCTCCACTTCGGATTATACTCAAATCCGTTGAGATGTTTGAGCGTGAAGAAGTAACAAAAACACAAACAAACTTACATTCAAACTTTCGCATTCACGTGTATAAGTATATAGGCCAAGAGGCGTCACGTCTATATTAGTGTGATACTCGGTTAAGAAAAGTAATATTACATTTATGCGCCTATTTGGACATTGAAGTTTTAAACTAAAAACACCTTGATAATAGGTCACATTTCATGCTACTTCGGCTCGGCGTTGTCTATTTGTAGATCTAACAAAATATTCCTAACTCTACTTATGAAGAGTTAAAAAGCGTTTTGTGAACTTATAAAATATGTATTTTTGTATTTACCATCATTAGATATATACATACTTACCTACCTCTTAACTTAATTTCATTGAGCTAGTGCAGCCGCGCGGTAAAGTTTTTTGGGATTCAGCATTTGTCGCACTTCAGCTCGAATTGAATGTGCAGATTCTTAAACTTGCTCGATAACAATAAATAAATCAGCGGGTTTGATAACCACCTAATTCGTAGATATTGCGACATCCACCAAGCTGCATTGGGCCTGTGAATACCCTTGTGTTATAGCTTGGTAGTCTCTCATATTTTAACAGTCAGAGCGTCGTTCTACTGCTGATGATAACAACCGAATCTTATGCAGATGTCTCTACCAAATCTTTTATCCGATGCCTATTTAGATAGTCTATAAATCCTAATATAATACAATAATTTATGAACAACACAATAGGTATTTGCACTAACATCCAGAAGATCAAACCTCAATCACAACTCAACATTCATTGATCATTCTACAGACAAATAAACTCGAGTGGCTTAAGGAAACACAATTTCCTCGAAGGCAGTAAAGCGACAAACGGCTCCACAATGGGAATATCATGGAGGCAATTTATTACGATTGATCAACAAGTAGCTGGGGCTCCCAGATGGCACGGAAAGAATGAAAGCGAACCGAGTGTCGAGTGCCGAGTGCCGTCTACAACCCGAATCACGAACGATAAAGGACCCTCTGAATCCGAATTCAACCGAAGTGCACAGAACGCACACCGACATTCGGAATACTCGCGAACAATTCGAAAAACGAACGCACACAAGTGACACGAGGGAATCCCTCCCGGCTAGACGGAATTATCTCGACCTCTCTATTTCCGTTTCGCGTACTATTGAAATTGCTTCTCTCTCCCGCTTTACGTTTGTTTGTGTAACTGTCTCTTTCGCATTCGATTCATTCATGACTGTGAATTTGAATGAATTCCGAATGAGGGTCTTGGGGAAATTCGGCATTCGGAGCTTGGAGTTGGTGACAATTGCACGCGCGGGTTTTCTTTACTTGGATGATATTCTCGTGTCGTAGCATTGTAATAATGAGTGCACAGTCTTCCGTGGCAGAGCAGTTATTGAATGATGGAAACTTGGAAACTATCGCATGGCGTGTACCGCGTGGAGCTCCGGTAGCCGTTGTAACGTCTTATAATTGCGACTCACCATGTGTTGAGCTCTAATCATATTTAATTATAGTAAAAAGAAGTCATTGCCGTTTATCATGAGATGAACTGTTACAAATGTATAAACTTGGAGAGAAAATGATGGATGGGATGATGTTCTAGTTGCTATTATGTACGGTTTTCAAATGACCATTAAGTTTTATTAGAGTTTTCATTATTCAACATCTGCCTAACTAGCATTAGGTTTCCGGTGCATCACTGGAAACTTAACGGTTAGGTAAGTTCGTGTAATACCATAAAAGATTAAAATATTTCTGAGCTTTTCGCCATTCTTATAAACTAAATGAATTCAACACAAAAGTGTTCGTGGTTTGAGGTCTAGAAAAATATTGATAAGTCGTAACAAAATTAATCCTATTAAAATAAAATAAAAACCAAAAGGTATATACTATATAGTCTTATGTAAGTGTCACTATAGACCGAGCATAACTAACGATTTGAACAAAATTAGATAAGGTAAATACGCTCAATATACCTACTAATTTCAAATAACACGTCTAAGATTAAATCTTATTGCAATGACCTGTTATTCTAACTGTATTCACTAAAAGCTAGATGGTTATTAATCCGAAGCAGATTAGTATCGAGACAATAGGAGGAGGAAATGCAGGAAAATCTAGTTTTTATAAATTCTCCCCGCGACTCGCTTCACTCGCTATTGTGTGAATAAGTCGCGGTTCATACTAATTGCAACGAAAATTATATGTTATACAAATCATTACCGGTAATTATCATACATGTGATCATTTGTGACCATCCATATGGGAAAAAATACAGGTGATCTAAAGGTGCTTGGGTGGCATCGAACTGGATTTCAAAGCAAGAAAAATATACAATAATAGATCATAGCCCACCCGTACCGGGGCTTAAAAAACAAATGAATTGTGTCAAGAGAAACAAATGAAGATGAAAAGTAAGATTTTATAGTGATAAAAAGTAACCTAAGTGTCGGGTAAGCAGATGCTTGTGGCAACACTCGGCTGATCTTGCGGTGAACGGGGAGCGATAAGCAATAAATACGCTGTAAGAAATAATTATTTTAAAGCATTTTTAATACAAGTCGTGCATATTTTGGGGACTTAAGTACTGCTTGATAAAAATTCACTATTTGCTGACGAAATATAATACCTACCTATTGCTTCCTATATTGGGATATTAGAAATGTCTAATACGTGTTGAACAGTTTCGACGGCCCAGCTATAGGTAGGTATGTTGCTCAAGCTTAGGTATGCTTTATACTTTAGGTTCTAGTTATTTTCGTAGAAATTACCCAATTGTTATCTGCCACTACTGCTGACAATGTAAATTACATACATATAGAGCTATTAAATACTCAGCAACTTAGCTTAGAAATGTGACAAAAAACTGCATTCGCACAATTAGTCCATTATAAAGTGATACCATTCAACAAAGTTGGTTTTGCCTGATTTTCTCATGATACGATATCAATTAAGTTCTAGCTAACAAAGTTTCTTAGTGCTTAATCGGGATATAGATTCACATCGTCTTAGGCCTGATTTAATATGGATCAATGCTACATACAATATACTGATTTCTTATTGAACACGAAATATATAAGGAAAAAAAAAATTCATACAACATAATCAATAAACAGGTGGCACAATGGGCAGCCTTACCGTTAATTGTAATTTCTTACAGGCTACATCATAACTACGATCACTTATATTATACTTACATTGCATTGAAATGAGATGGATGTTTTAAATACTCTACAGTTTAATGCACTTTCGTATTTGGCTTAAGCTTAATAAGCATGCTTACTGGCATATTCTCAATTTCGCTTAGATCTGGAGTAATACTCAACAAAACAAGTCCGAGATGTGATTCAAGCCTCTCAAAAAATTTGCACCACCTTGCAGAGAAATTGTAAGTTAATAATAATTAATTTAAAAAAAAAAAACAAAAACCGACTTCAATGTATCTTCGAAGTCCAAGATCACATATCGATGAAATTTATATGGGACCACTTCGTAGCTATACTGAACCCGACGCAAAAATATTTTTTCAAATCGGTTCATAAATGACGGAGTTCTGAGGTAACAAACAATAAAAAAATAAATATACAATCGAACAGAGAACCTCCTCCTTTTTTGAAGTCGGTTAACAACAGCCACAAAACGACATAAAGGCTACTTAAGTTTGTCTGGAACCCTCGTTAAGGCCTGATATACGATTCATAATAAAACGTAATAAAACATTTGCAACAATTTAAAAGCGAATCGATATATTACTTAGTAGTTTACTATCAAATGTGCGTCCCAAGTGGCCGGTAAGATAGTAAATTGCATTTTATAACCTTTGTGTTTGCTTTATTTTTTATCAAATCTTGGACCTTCAACAATGTTGTTGGTATTTTAACAATTCTTTTGAATTAAAATTAGGTTTTCGCTCTAAAAGTCGCCACAGATAAGATGGAAAGACTCACTGCCCAAAACCGGAAGAAATTTAAAAGAGGCCTTCACCAGTCAATTGGTAAAAAATGGCTAAAGAAGAAGAAAGTTAGGTCTTAAAACTGCTTAAAAATAAAGAACGTGGTAGTACCAACAATGAAGTAGTATCGCCTACTTGAGTAGGACATAGGTATCCGTAGCATAGGCGTAAATTAAAACAATATGATACATGATTTTTACTGCTTTTTTTATTGATCTGAGTGATGAGATGGGCAATTCGTTAGCCTGCATGATGGTAAGTGCTACGACTGCCCATAACAGTTGCAGTGCCACTCAGAACTTTAAATACCTAGCATAAAAAGCACTGCGTAGCACTGCATTGCGCTCATCACCCCGAGACATCAGATATTAAGTCTCATATATGCCCAGTAATTTAGCTGGCTCCAATGCTCTTCAAACCAGAACACAGTAATGCTTGCGCACTATCGCTTGGCGGTAGGATAACTGGCAAAAGTGGTACCTACCCGGCTTCCCACATACGAGACCTACCACGAGTAGCATGACTTTTGCATTACCCATTTTAGTAGGTAGGTCTGAGTAATACTAGTGTACCAGCTTTTAATAATGTGGTAATTTTAATGTTTTTTTCTTTGATGGCCGGTAAAAGCAACATAGTGGTCGGGTGGTGTTATAAAATGGCACAAACGTCAGGTCACCGAAGGCATGCCGCGCGCATCTCACTCCGATTAAAGTTATTTACAGCCAATATAAAATTATTTCATTTCCACGCCGAACACATTTAACGTAATTATCGTCGCTGCACTTAAAATAAACTTTGTTTCCAGTTTTATTACCCCTACTTTAATAGTTTCCATAATGTTAATAAAAATGATCGAGTGCCTAAGATAGTGGGAAAGGTTTCCCCGCACAGTGGTATCGATTAGTCTAGAGCGCGGACAAAAATCGATACCGGTCCAGATGCACAAAAATGGGACACAGAAATCGATTTGCCCCACATTTTGGCGGTCTAGCGGCCGCCGCGCGAGGGTAACGTTCGCGATAAGGGATAGTGCCCCCCTCCGGGACGGGGGTACTCCCCCTGTCCCCCTGATAATATTTACCGCCCCCCGGCCATACTTACGCCCCTCAGTATTTACGGGTTAGAGAAAAACAAGGGTACTCGAGCTTCGGAAGGTGCAACGTAGATTTTAATCCTTTTTGATGTTTATGATGGATGGAGGATTTCGTGATCGGTGTTGCGCTGATGTTGATGGATTCCTCGTGATTCCTTTATGTACTCGCACTTCAAATCGTGATGCTGACTTAATTTTAAGTCTTTCCTTTCAAATTATGATAAATATTATTTTTTAATCTATCGTCGTCAAATAACTGCTGGTACATAACAGGAAAACTGCTAGATCGCTATTGATTTGAGTATTAGGTATACAGTGCTTATAAGTACATATTCGTATACATAGACGCTTGTAGGTGTCTGTTTAAAGGCCTCACAAGATGATAAACAATCTTTCCATGTTGAAACAGAAACGCTGTCTATCAAATAATCGATTTAAAATAAGTAATATTTATATTGAAAGTAATGCATCTATTTTGAATAGCCGCTAGCGCCATCTGTCAATCAACAATAACATTTCAATAGTCTTAAAAACTTAATTAGACTGGCTTTCAACGACAGAGCTACATCAATAACCTTCAAGTGATGAGATGAGTAATAGCTTCAGCAATCATTTTGGCATTAAAAGTAATAGCAATAAAGTTCATTATCGTGTAAGTTATTTTATGTAACGGCAAATGTAATTTTGTTCTGTAATAATTTTATGTGGTGACGACGGGTGAAGATGTCAGTCAAATATCGACGCGTGCTCAATATAGCCCAATGGTTTGACGTCACAGAGCCAGGGCCAAAACACTAATTATTATTTTCGTTTCTGTAACAGACAGCAGATGATCGGTCGTCATAAAAAAATCCTCGATACTTTTGTAAGGAAACGTAAGCGTTAAGTTACACCTTAATTTATTTATAAATGCGTTTTTCGGTTAGTTACACGTTTGCGAGGAAGGAAATTAAGTTTGGGGAATTGAAACTAGTCATTGTTCTTTTAATTGCGGTCAATTTGTGGCGTTCTAGACGAAATGTGCCGATCATTGTGTGTTGATGTGGTCGTTAGTTTTTAGTTCGGGTGCCTTTAAGTGTATTTTGTGTATGCCTGTTAAGTTACATTATGTAACTACTTAGGTAAGTTAGATAGATTTCTTTTAGAATATAAACTTTTAAATATCTATTATCTTTAGAATAAATCATAAATATTTTACACACGTTATGTTAAGCAACAACTCAATGATTATATCAATACATTAAACTAAATAGACATTATATTCTAAAGCCATTAAAAATATCAATACAATGAAATAAAAGGCTGTCAGGAAATTAATATCATCGACCTTTCCCATCTCTACCGACACAATGCATTTGGAAACGTGTTCCATTCGTAATATCATACAGATATCAAAGAAAGGGTTGCACAGTGGGCCGACTGCGCGCTGACTCGCACAAAATGTTCTATCTGCATATGCCCTTGATTGATGTGGCCTGTAATTATTTAGACGCGTTAATAACACCACAGACGATGGCCGCACTTTGTTTCTGACGACTTAAGACGAATGAAATGAGAAATTCTATCGGACTCATAATAGAGCTTATTGCTTTCTGATGTTTTGTTGATTAAACTCACAGAATCGTTATTAACTTCATTCCTTTTGGTATGCGAATTTTAATTAACTACCTACGAATTAATCAAATTGAATCAAATCAAGGTTTAATTTTATGGCGTATGAGTAATCTGTGCACAGTGAATTAAGTTAATTATTTCCTGGACACAAAGCCGCGCCCAAACAAAAGTGTGAATATAAAACCACACCCGTTTCGTTCATATTTTTGTAAAAGCACGGTATCGTCAATTTATTTACATAAATGGCCAGTACGTACAAATTGTCTTTATGTTTTCTGTGCGTGCGACCCCAGCTCCAACGAATCAGAATATTAACGTAAATAGTAATGGCGGGAAAAAAAGCTATTATGCAAATGAAACATTTTGAGGTAAATAGAAACTGACGTAATGCGATGTTCAGAAAGGTAAAATAAATCGTTTTTTGTAAGTTGGTTTATTACATTATTATTTTTCTAGTTACATTTTGACGGCGAGTTAATTTATGTTTTGAGTATTGCGTGAGAGCTGGAAGTAAAACTAGCTATGGCCGATCCAACAAATGGCGCAATTAAATACATAAGTTGAAATAGTGATGATTTTCGAATACTGCAGCTTGTAATTATTTTAAACATAATAATATATTATTATGGTGGTATATTTCAAAAAAGTAAGCGGAGTATTCATATAACAGATTACAATATAGAATTGGCATATCCATTGAGATCATAGATATGAATACGATATAATATACATTATATTTGTAATAACAAATGGTTGTTAAGTGCCAAATGTGCTTACGTCACATTCGAACGGGAACCAAATAATAGAGTTCGCTTCAAACGTTTAGCGAACCCTCGAAAATTGAAATAAAAAAGCGAGATGTAACAGCGATATGATTTTGCACTTTTCGTATATTTTTTTCTATTTGGGAGCGTGTTTTAACACTCTGTGCAGTAGAGTAGCGAATCGATTGGATATAACGGAACCACGGAATTTAAATAAAAAGTGTTTATTACACAAAAACTTTGCGGGTAGATTGCGGGTTGTGTTATACTGTCAGATTGTTTGTAATGCTACAGCTCCTTTCATTTTTATTTGCGGTGTAATAAATGTAAAATTACTTGAAACTTAATTCAAAATCCCAAAGTGATCCTTATTTAGGTTTCTAGATTTCTAGGCAAACATTGAAGTATGCGGGCTTCATAGACTATGCTCTTCATATGAACATTAAATTATTGTACAAATTATACTACTCTACATATTTTATAGCCAATATTGGCGCCCCTGTTTTCGATAGACTAACATAATTACAGAGAAGATTGTTGCGAAGTGACTTGTAATTTGACCCCTTCAAAATAATGTTTATAATTTTACCAATTTTATTCATTAATGGTTTGTGACAGCAAAATATTTTTGGGCTCTGTAATAAATTATCCATTCTATTATGGCAACCTAACAGCAAACAGATTTTAATGTTTGTAGTTTTACTACAATTCAGGTTTTAAAGTTACTCTATTATTTATTTATTTTTTAATTTATTTTTAATTTATTTATTTAATTATGCTGAGTATTGGTAGAGCACTGCAATGTTTTTTTAATCGACTTCAAAAATAGGAGGAGATTCTCAATTCGTATGTATTTTTTTTGTTTGTTACCCCAGAATTCCGTCATTTATAAACCGCTTTGAAAAATTATTATTGCGTTGGCTTCAATATAGCTACGAAGTGGTCCCATATATTTTATCTATATTTGACCTTGGACTTCGAAATATACATCAGAATTGAAGTCGGTTATTTTGATAAAATATATACTTATTTTGCGTCGGTTCGAAAAATATTTTTCTTTCGATAATTTTTCTATGAGCAAATTCTTATAACAAACACAATAAATAATACATCTAGCGAACAGGAATTTAATTTATTCTCTAAAGTTATTTCATGTCTTCCTTTCCTTACGAACAGTACGTCCTGACCATTTAGATCCCGAAAAATACTTGAAATATTCGGACATTTGGACGCCGCCCCATTCGTAAGAATTCGATTAATTAAATAAATGTACAATGCCGGAAAGAAATTCGCCAACCCTTAGCTTTTGTTTTTTACAACCGACATGCCTCATTTCGGACTAGGGGGCGTAATTGACTCGTTAATTTTATTTTAATTTTGTGCGAAGAATTTATTTGTGATTTTTCTGGAATAACTCTCTTTATATTTATTTTTTTAGAGCGAATGTGGCTCAGTGGGAGTACGTGCGACTTTCGACGCGACGCACCCGAGTTCGAGTCCCACTGGCCCTGCACCACTGACTTTCTTAAATTAATTGTGGATTCAACAATGCTCTAAAAACGGTGAAGGAAAACATCGTGAGGAAATCGGCTTGTCCAAGAATTTATCACGAAAATTCAAAACATGTGACATCCACCAACCCGCACTGGCCCAGCGTGGTGGATTATGGCCCATACTCTCTCTACGAAGGAAGGCTTGAATCGTATCGAAGATAATAATTTTTAATAAACTGTTATGACAACATTGACAAAGAAGACTGTTTTGGTCGTAACTCGTAATTCGTCACAACTAAAGTTTTTCCGAACAATGCTTTAAGTAAACAATGCAATAACAGACTTTCTTTAAACACTAGTGGTTATAACAACCAGGTCGCATGTACCGCAATAGCAGTAAGAACCAGACAGAACGATATTCTCATTGTTTTTATACAATTACTACTCGTTATGTATGGAAATCAATGATCATAAAGTAGTCATTCATATCTTGGTGCAGATCTAACTTACTAGTGAGAGTCGCGAGGCATTCGGAGTAGGTAAGGTATTTTAACAATGCTACAACTGGGCTGAGATATATGCTTCATACAAGTTTATTAAAATACTAGCTTTTTCCCGCGACATGACAGAGAAAGCCCATAGTCGTCGTTTTCGGAAATAAATTTTAGCAAGACCTCTCTAGTAGGTATATGAGAGCACGTACTACGAAGAGGTCAAGTTGTATCTTTGTACTAACTTAACCGATTTTGATATAACATCAAAATAAATGTGTTACATTAAAATCGGTTGGGTGACTACGGAGTTACAGCTTGACCTCTTCGTAGTACGCGTACTCTTATATACTGGCTATCTCTTGTATCGATTTTTATTTTATTTTATTTCTTTTTTATCTTTGTTACCTCAAAACTCCGTCATTTATGAACCGATTTGCAAAATTATTTTTGCGTTGGGTTCAGTATAGCTACGAAGTGGTCCCATATATAAATTTCATCGATATATGACCTTGGACTTCGAAGATACATTGAAGTCGGTTTTTTTTTTCTAAAAATTAATTATTATTTTTTGAAGTAGAGAACTTAACTTTGTAGATCTACTAGCCGTCAACTTTTAGCCTTGTCAAAGCACAATCGAAACGATTAGCTAGGAGGACTCTACACGTACCAGTATGTATAGACAGCATAGAAACTACCTAACTCATAATAACGTAACGTACTATTGACGTCTCATATTTCCAATTAAAATTCCTATATGTACTGTGTGTTCACACAGGTTGCGAATCAAATATCTCTATTGTCCACGGAATAGTTTTGTGTATCGCGGTTATGCGATTATATGCAGTTCTAGCGAGGAAAGTCAATACCCATCAGGTGTTAGTATTGAAATGTAAATGCACAGTGCATCCATGGAGACGACAGACAGAGGCGACTGCCGATGCCTTCTTCCTCTTGATCTATTAGATCTTTGTGCTCCATCTACCACATCATCGCAAAACATCAGGCGAGATAGTTTGTTTGTTTTATGGTACTGAATGATGAAACGAGCATGTCATTCGCCTGATGGTAAGAACCATGCGCCATAATCACTGCAATTGTTATGAGCAATAGCAGCGGACCGAAGTTTTAATACCATAAAAAGCACTGCGTAGCACTGCACTGCGCTGTGATGACACCCCGAGACATCAGATATTGGTATTCGTGCTTGGCATTGGTTAATGCTTCATGTAAATATAATAGGAATAGTAAATAAATACGCCCAACGATTAGTATATAGGGAACCAGGAACTACGAGGACTATGGTTCCAAAACACCCAACTACGAAACAAATGGTAGCTTTCTGTGCATAAAAAATTGTGCGTTCGCGGGAATATATAAATAAATCTATATTGGTTATCGAACTCGCAACCTCGGTGGTGTATGAGATTTGAGCTGCCCAACCACTGTGCCACAGATAATAGAAGGAAAAGAAATATGAGGATAGAATTATCTCGCTAGAATTGTATCTTGCAACGAGCACAGAATGCTTGGTGGTTAAAACCCTTATAGCATGTAAACATTTCATTTGAAAATTCTACATTCCAATGTAATGTAACACTTAGTGTGAACACTGGAATATATTCCTTCTTGAATACGTGATGTCACGATGCGATCGCGGTGATTGATCGTCTAATTGCTAAGTTGACGCCAACGATTAACGAGTAACACTTTTTAGGTGTAGTTTTTGCGCTTAAATTTAATTATTTGGAAGAGTTTTAGAAAATACCGTAAGTAATTAATTTAAGAAAATTATGACCTAGCTCGATTCACAATTGGACGTACTATAAAAAATTATAAATATTGTACAAATTGTAAAATTATACAAAGACTTTTAAATTATGACTATCATTATAATGAAGAAAGATTATAATCTTTCTTATTTACTTGATAATTTTGCTATACTCAATTTTTATACTCAAAATAAACTAAACTTAACTAGGTACATATATAATATCTATTTTTGTACTCAGAAGCAGTCTTCCTCTTTTCACACACAGGGTCTTAATGAACTGTTTAAATCTTGACCATCTATTGTACCCACATATATTACGGAGTTCAGACAAAGTAATCTATACTTATAATAAAACTGCAACGAGGTGGCTACTGTACATTGAGGGAGCAACAGAACCCAAAAATACAGTTTTTAAAATATAGGACGGGAACGGGATCGGGATAGGAGCGGAGCGGGAGCAGGAACAGGACTAGGGTGGGATGGAAAATTGAACAACTTGGCGATTCCTTGCTTCAAGAAACGTTGATTCCTTCATTAATAAACGACATCTGCGAAATTTGTATTCTAAATAAATAAATAAATTTGTATTCTCTATGACGCGTCATATATATTAATATATGAATGCGTCATAGAGATGTCGTTTATTAATGAAGCAATCGACGTGATGTCGAAGCAAGGAATCGACGTGATTTCGCCAAGTTGTCATAGTGAATTGGGCCCCAGGTTCGATTATTTCACTACGCGTACGAAGACGCGGGCGACAGCTAGTTTTAAATAATTTTCATCCTTTACATCGTGTTAAGTCTCTTGTAACTTCCACTTTCTTGTAACTACAAAGAGCAATGAGGTGCAAACAGATGGTACAGTGCAAACAAGATTACCTACATCCTGCTCTCCCGGTGGCCTAATCCGTGTGCTCACTTTATCAGTTATAGGGAAAAATTTATGAATAGACTCACTGTAATCAAGATTCACTGCAATCATGACTTACTATAATCATTGTTTGTTATACACAAAGATGCCGCTCCTAGATTGATGTGAGGATGTAGGTAGTTTTAGGTAAGTAAATAGAGACGACGCTTGGGATCTCTAAGCCTTGATATCTCTGTACTTAAATGAAAAGTGAAAAAAATTAAATAACTCTTTATAAACACACAGATAATTAAAAAACTAACAATAAAAGCTTATTTGTAGTGTAAGAATTGGCGCTCTTATCGCTAAAAGTACTTTTTTGTTTTTGTTGTTAAATTGCAAGAATTATGATATTATGTTTTTAAACAGTTCTATCTCGTTACGAATGAAATGTTTATGGAATAACATGATTCGATTATATGTTTATAGATCTTGTTTGTTATTGAGCTGATTTCATTAAAAAAAATATAAAAAGCCTTACAACCTAACATGCTTTTTTCTTCAAGTTTCTATAATTTTTTTCTATAGACTTTTTTCTATAGTCTAGTTTTGTTTTGCAAATTACTCCAACAATACCCAAAAAAAGTACAGCGGATGTCTATGACATTGAAAAGAAAATATTATGTTATTAAATTCTAGAAAACATATGATTGTATTAGTTAAATAAACTGCATTAATCATTTCATTCATTTTAATTTTGATAAAGTACGTAAGTGAATTGCAAATATTACACACGCAAATACCTTCATTCATCAGAGATAAACAAGCATTACACAATGAAATGACTATAGAACCTTTTCTAACTTACCTACACATCTCGCTGTACAAATTGTCTGTACAATCTGTTGGGTTTGTAGTTGAGCTCATTTTGACACGGGTTTGGAATGCATTCGTAAGCTGTTTGATCAAGAAATATGTAGAGTGATAGGGTAATTCAACTTCCGTGCTTATGAGCTTAGTTGATTACTTGATTAGGAACAAGAGCCTTGTCGTCTGCTGAGGACTAAACCGTCTTAATTTAGATCTGTGTGCTCCCTGCACCTAGATCTAAAGAAATACGCCAGTTGAGCGATTGCTCAGAACTAACTCCTTGATGGTTTACCGAATATTATCCCAAAACACGCTTATAGATCTATGTTTAGCCACTATATCAGCTGACCTGCGACAATGTAGCCGAAAATGGGTATTTGCCCCCGTGATTTCTCGATGTTGACGTAATAACTATCAATGGGAATAAGTTAGGGTTGCCAACCCCAAATTTAAAAAACTAGGATTTGAAATTGGAAAAACCAGGACAATTCAGTTTAAAAACAAAACGCAGTAATAGAGTAGCTATAGTTAAATTAATATGTAGTGGAAATAGGTTAAATAAAATTCAAGTAACGAAAATAATATTTTTTAATAAAATTAAACGAGTTGAAAACGAGTTAAAAACATATAAAACAAACACTTTAGTTTGTTACTAATTCTTTAAACTTCGGTTAAATATAGTACCTAATACATTTTAATATTACAAACTTATTTATTTTTGCTATACTTTCCAACCCCACCTTCAGTAAAAGTGGCGCGCGAATTTTAAAATACATGACCTTATCAGGGCGCTTTAAAAACTCAGAACGCCACTTAAAAACTATCCAGGACTTCCCAGGATACTACAAAAACTAGGACATGTCCTGGAAAAACAGGACGGTTGGCAACTCTAGAATAAGTTGACCATGTATTAAGAATGTTAAAATCTTCATTTGCTACAAAGCTTAATTATTTAAAATTATCGAAGTAGCCACAGCAACAGTAACCAGCAGTTATGCGGTGAAGTAACTCGGTAGGAAATGCAATTAGCTTATGTTCGCCCGCGATGCCTCCTGTTCGCTCAGGCGTGTAACTCTTATCTCTGTTGCATGTTTTTTCAATATGCAATCCCAGACAATCGCGGCTTTATCTGGCCAATCAGAATTCTCAGGTATTTTTACATTCGCGAACAGTTCTAATTATTGTAACAGTTTCGTAACTAGCCAGCGGTTGCTTCGTGTCAATTGCTTTGATACATACGGATGGAGCGTTCAACGAGCGGTCTGGATTGATTCCAGACGATGTGATATACTCAATTGTATTAGTGGTAGTATAGAATTAGAGGAAATTATAAGACGATAGCATTTCAATTTAAGGTTAGTGAATACTTACATATAAATACATATAAAATAAATAAATTATTGTTAGTATGAATTACTTTAAAAATGTCGTATGTGAGCCTCGTACGAAACTACTTTGCTTACAGAAAGTTGCCCAACCTATTTAACAGTGTGTGTTCAATATTACGTTGGCCACTTTTTGTTGGTTAGATAGCATCCAGCCATCGGATCGCAATCAGTCGAATGTTTCGCGTGTTTCCCAATTAAGTTGTATTTTCACTTATTCTTCACACAAACTACTATTTTAATGAAGATGATTTACTGCATTTCGATATGCAGCGTGAATAGATTGTAATCTTATTAATCTGGAGTAAAGAAAAGAGACTACAAAAGTAATGATCCATTGAAATGAACGCGTAGGATTTTGCAAAACAAAGTTCTGGGTGCTGTTGTTATTGTTATGAGCTGGCGTATTGCTTACCATCAGGTAAACGTCTAGCTCATCTCGTCATTCAGTTAGGTACATAAAAAGAAGTTTTTTCTAGTTATAAAATATCTTATTAGATTTTTTGATAGTTATATATATGAGTTATTCATTTAATTATTTTTTTATTGAACTGAGTAATGAGACGAGCAAGTTGTTCACCTGATGGTAAGCGTCACGCCTGCCCACAACCTGCCCATTTAATAAGACGGTATGCAGTCATAGCAAGTTCTCTTTATAAAGAAACATTCTTACAAAACAAGTAAGTCGGTGAAGGAAAACATCGTGAGGAAACCGGCATGTCCAAGAATTAATCACAAAAATTCAAGGGCATGTGACATCCACCAACCCGCACTGGGCCAGCGTGGCGGATTATGGCCCATTCTCTCTCTATGAGAGAAGGCCCGTATCCCAGCAGCAGGAACGTGATGGGCTGATAATGATGATGTTTCGTATAAAAATACAGTTAATATTAAAGACATGTCAATAAACTGACAGCTGGCAACAACATAATGTCTGTACAAAAAGAAACTAAATTCATTCGAAATAATGATAACCTGTAATTATTTAAATTCGCTGTCACTGCAGCGAAAGTTCGAAAACCTTTTACGAAATCACGCGGTAACTATTATTTATTCTTTCAAAATAACAGAAAATAAGGTGTGTTTCCATCCCCCGTTTATATTTGATGTCTTAATGATATCGGTGTGATGTATGCAGCCCGGAAGTGTTGTGGCAGCAGAGCTCGAGTTCTACAAACAGACCAATTTGCCGACTACTTTATCGTTATAGCGATTTGATGTATTCTTTACTTTATGACGTTCAAAATAAGAATTTAATAAGGAAGTTGACAATAGTATTAGTTTAATAATTATTTTTCAGAAAAAAAAAACAAAAACTGACTTTAATGTATCTTTGAAGTCCAAGGTCAAATATCGATGAAATTATATACTGAACCCAACGCAAAAATATTTTTTCAAATCAATTTATAAATGACGGAGTTCTGAGGTAACAAACATAAAAAAAACAATAGAACAGAGAACTTTCTCATTTTTTGAAGTCGGTTAAAAATGGGCTTTAGCATTTATATCTCGGTGCTAAATTGGTAACAGTAACCAGCTCTTGATAAGATGATTTGCACAGTTTATGGTATACCTAAAACAATCTAGATGAGGAATATTAAAACTTAGTTTATTAAATCACACAAATCTCCCCATAACTTTGCATTGGTAAATACTGTGCACGAGAACTTCAAAACATCTGCAAATAAAGTATGAAAAGCTACAGGAGCGATTTGCTCGGGGCGCGGCGTTCAGTGCGTGGTCACGATTTACAAAGTTACATTACAATCCTAGAACTACATTAAAACAATATTAAACCTAATTCCGCAGGACCAAGGGTGTAAGTTCATTTAGCAAAAGTTATAAAGTAGAGGCTAGAAGTTGGTCAGAGAGTCACGGTAAGGTCTGAACTGTTTAAGGAAGATGCTTGTCAGAAGCTTAGAAACACTGACGTCGAAGTTCTATGGTATAAGTATATAAGTACATGTAGACGCGTCAACAGTAAGACCGAGTCTAAGCAGAGGAAAACCTAAGGAATTCATAACGATACCACAGACGATACTAAGTTATTTTATGAGTTTCTCAAATACACATTTTAAGACACACAAATTAATACACAACTACTACTAATACTAATATACTAATTTTAATACACATTTTTTTATGATTAAATTTAATTTAAGTCATCGCAATAATTACGAGATTACATGACTAAAGGATCTTACTTGCTTATCGTTGTGTGGGTTGTGCATCAAGACAGCGAAATTATTGGGCATGTGAGACTTATCTGATGTCTCGGGGTGAAGAGCGCTATGCAGTGCTACGCCGTACCTTTTGTGGTAATAAAACATGTGGGTGGCACGTTATGTGCAGGTGTGACGCTTACCATCAGGCAAACGACTTGCTCGTCTAATTAATCAGTTCTATAAAATAGAAGTGCATAAAAACAACAACTACATAATTATGAACTCGTATCTCCGAGTGAATCGGTATCTTCTAGGCAAGCATGATTCATCGTCGACCGTTTTTCGATTCCCGTGACAGGATAAATATTTGTGAACAGAAAAAAAAACGCAAGTATTTGTTTTGTGTCTGGGGTGTTGTAGTTCCTGGTTCCCTAAATAAAGGCTCCTAATGTAATTAGGTAATCCTAGTTAGGGTCCAGGGTCGAAGTTTGAGTCCATCCAAAGGTTGTCTGTAAGAGATCGTTCTAAGCGATAAGACCGCCCATTGTACTACCCTAGTTATAAGGTTTATCTGTAATAGTTTTTTATGTTATTGGTATACAATAAAGAGCTTTTGTATTGTACTGTATTGTATGAGATCGTTGGGAGTAAAAAACAAGGATTATCATACAGTCTGACATGAAAAAAAATGCAAATTCTTTATATCTAATATCTGCAGCAGCTGACACCTAGCTAGCTATAGGTTCACACCAATTTATGCATAACATAGAACTCAATTTCAAATAATATAATGAGGCAGGCAAATTTTAAGCCATCACATACGGACTGATAGTAAACGGACGGCGAAGAAGAATTACGCTGTTAAAACAACTGGCAACAATTTTTCTTCATGCTATGTTGGCAACACGCAAACCACGTTTAAAGGAAATTAGATTTTGTACAATTTCTACTTACGTACCAATATATACATACATAGTTTAGAATTTAGATGATTGCATGAAACGTGGGCGTGCTTGAGCTAAATCACTGATTGATTGATTGATAACGCTTTATTGTACACCAAAAACATAACAAGAAAAAATAAAAATAGAACTTAAAATTGTTATTAGTACAATGGGCGTTCTTATCGCTAATGAGCGATCTCTTCCAGACAACCTTTGGATGGAGAGGATTTGTGATACATTGTGATGTGTGAATCATCTTTAAGAAGTATCGCTAACTAGATACTCTAGTTTCCTATTATGGAAAGTCTATCAATATTATTAATAGTTACCATTGAATAGATAAAGTTAAACCGCTAAATTTTTTTTTTATTGACTGCAAAGGTAGGTAGACATAAGTAGTTCAAGCAAAAAATGGCGGCTGGTTGTTATTTAAGCGCCACTACTTAAGTACTCGATCTAAAAACATAAAAATGACAAAATTGCTCGCTCCAACAACCTTTCATTATCTTTTCTATATCAATATAATTTATTGGAATTATGGAAATAGGGTTGGTCATTAGCACACGAGGGAAATGTGAACGTAGGTGGATTTGCGACAGCCATTTGACCATATATACACTTTGGTGTATTGAGTACAAGTATATTTATTTATTCATTTATTTTAGGTAGTATTAAAGTACAATAATTAATTTTTAGAAAAAAAATCAATAACCGATTTCAATGTATCTTCGAAGTCCAAGGTCAAATATCGATGAAATTTATATGGGACCACTTCGTAGCTATATTGAACCCAACGCAAAAAGAATTTTCCAAATCGGTTCATAAATGACGGAGCTCTGAGGTAACAAAAATAAATAATAAAAAAAAACGAACAGAGAAACTTCTCCTTTTTGAAGTCGGTTAACAAAGTAAAATTAACAGAGGTGCATAGAATATATTATACCTTACAGACTAACATATATACAAAAATATAACACATATTATAGAGTAGTCTGTATTATGTTTATGTACACATTATACGCTATCTATATAAATAAAAATTAAATGCTCTTCGTTCGTAAGCAAGCGCTTCATAAACCGGACCGATTTGTTTTTTTTTAAATATCCGGTTAGAAGAGTCGTTCGATTTAGATTTTTATAAAGGATAATTTTAAAAGTTACTCGGAATATTGGGAAATTCGGAATCCGAAACTGCTTTTTTCTATTGGATTTTAGTATGAACAGGACAACGTCTGTCGTGTCAGTTAGTATTATATAATATAGGTAAGTGCTAGACCATCCGAGCGAATGCAGGCCATGTAGATATTTCCATTAACATAATAAACCAGCAATTATTGTACCTAACAATCAACAAAGAAATTATTAGTTAACACGTCACTTGCCAGCGACCACCGTGAAACTTAGCGTTGTGTAGAAATAATATATAATTGGCACGAAAACTGAATTGAATTTGATCGGCCAAGCTGCGCCGGCGCAGTAGTTCATCTTTGTCAGGCACAAACCGGAACGACTTCACAATGAAATATGTTTGTGAGATAAAAACGCTCGTTTTAGATTCGAATACAATCTTCTAAGTGTCAAGTGTCCATCACTATGTACTTATATTTTAATGAATAAATGACTATTGACAATTAATCCATAGACATCCGCGCAATACGCGTTATCGGCACACCAAAAATAAAAAAAACCAACTTCAATTCTGATGTATTTTCGAAGTCTAAGGACCAATATCGATGAAATTAATACGGGACTATGTTAAAGCTGAAGAAATTTTCTAATCAGTTTATAAATGACGGAGTTCTGAGGTAACAAAAAAAAACGATCGTATTGAGAACGTCCTCCTTTTTATATAGATTCACATAATTTCAAGCTTGTAGAGTATCTACAGCGGTTTAATTTGGGCATCATCGTTAGCCACTAAGTACACATACAGTTAAGTACAGTCAGGCCTAGCGCACTCCGCACTGTAGGTACAAAGCTACAAGTACATAGCCGGACACCGACGGTGGGTCGCGCGTCGTTACACTTGCCGCGTCAGAAGAGATAAGAGCTATGCGATAGAAAGAGAGGTGCTCTGTAGGTTAATATGACTGGTAGGTATGCAGCACTACGCGAGCTGAATTGAATTTTATTGCGTCATAGCAAGAGTCGCTATTTGTTTAAATTTCTTTGCGGAGTGATGCTTCTGTCCCTTAGTATTCTGTGGTATAGTCCAGTACAGCACACTATAGATACTGCTACTGATTCTATGACATTGGCATGCTTACGTCTTATATGGGACAATCTTATATGGGATATCTATAATGGGACTGTACAAAGACTCTACCTCTGTACGAGACTCGCAGCTTTTAACCAATTTTGTCCGTACAATAATAGACAGAGATATTATCAGCACCTATCACCAATTATTACTGCAGAAGCTTAAAGTTACCTGTCTGTAACTAAGTCCTAAAGAGTTTAAATTAAGTGTCAATGCAAGGTAAAAGTCAGCAAGATGCCGCGGGCCCTAGGCGAGGCAGGTGTTTTGTACCGCAATGTCGAGTGAACCGTTTCCATTATTAATAGCCTCATTACTATATTCAATAGATCGATTATTAAACAAAAGGTACCTACTTCAAAGGAGCTTAGGTAGTTACCTATAGGTTATAGGTATAAACAAACCATCATTGTTATAGTGTGAAAAATTTCGTTAGTTTGCTCCCAAACTTTTTGAGAATTTAGGCTTGCTCGATCCCTCGCCGAAAATTTTACAAAAAAAACCTGTTTGTTATTTAGGACTAAGTACAGATTTAGCGAAAATTAGGACCTATAAATTGCCCTTGTTCCAGTCTCCAAAATAATTAATAGCGTGTAACAGAATAAACACAATTCCGATTAATCATTTAGGTAAAAAAGTTACCCTTTTTAATTAGTGTCGGAAGAGCATTTTAATCTCCAGTGGCGGGATTACAAGCAAGAACAAGGACTTAAACGATTCAGAAGTAATAATTCTTCGGAGTGTTATAAATATGAAAAATAAAGGATGTTGCCTTACGCAGACTCGGTAAAGGGTGAACTTAGAGGTTGAGATAGGGTACACTGAGAGATTTACTGAGATATTAAATTGAAAATTCTGCAGAGTATCTTTTCAATGCTAATTGTTGTACAACCTTATGAATCTAAATCATGACTAGTACCTAAATAAGACACAAAATTAGTACAAAAGCACAGCTTGATCTCTAAATAAATATTTTACAAGTAATCAAATAAAAATAGCCAAGACTACATAGTTCATTTTATAACAAAATAATTATTTTTTAGAAAATAAAACAAGAACCGACTTCAAGACTAAACTTATATTTTTTGTTTAGGTCGTTAATAAATCGTTTTCGATAAAATTTCTATGGGACCACTTTTGAAGTGTGACCTACCAAACAAAAGAAGAATTACCAAAATCAATTCATAATTGGCGGAGTAATCGCGTAACAAACATACAAAAAGAAACATACCGTCGAATTGAGAACCTCCTCCTTTTTTTAAGTCGGTTGAAAATCGACTTCAATTCTGATGTATCTTCGAAGTCCAAGGTCGAATATCGTTGAAATTTATATGGGAGCACCTTGTGGCTATACTAAACCCAACGCAAGTTGAATATTCCAAATCCATCAATAAAAAATAAATATTTGAAGTCGGTTAAAAAATAATATGTAAAGCTTAATATTAAGAAAAAATAATATAGTGACATTTCTCACTTAAATTAAATTCTCCGTAATTTGCGGTCGCCATTTTACATTATAACTGCTCGCCTATACGATGTTCTTACGCACTTCTGAAGATCCGACTCCGCATTATCATAGTAAATACTGTAATTATCTACATTATGGTCACGGGTGTTTGGTATTTTATTGTCTACTTCCACTTAACCGGCGTTTACGTCTGTAAATTATTAACAGTTGAGTTTTGTTTTAATTAATTTAATGTGATCATCGAGGCGAGCTATCGAATAGAATTGCATTAATTTAATGTATGATCAACGTAAATGGGGATGGATAGTGTACTTGCATATTGTTATCAAACACATGTCTTTTAGGTGTTCCATTAAACTCTCTAACTTTAACAAGGCAATTGTCACGTTACACTAGCTGGACTATTTCTTTCTTTCAAATCTAAAACCACTAGGTCTTTTATATATTGAGTTTGATATTTGAGGTTTCAGAAATACAAAAGAAAGCTTATTGATATTTCTTTTACCCTAATTTGTTGAATAATGTTATAGCATCAGGCAAAAATCCGTTAATTAATGTGATCAAACCTGATTGGATTATTTAAGTAATCACTTGCAAACTTTCTTTTGTAATGTGTGTTCTGGTTTGATTCTATTACAAATCTGGCACTATTTCAAATGTTGATAAAAAATGACTTGGCATTATGAGACTTAAAGTTGTCTTATGGTAACGAGCGCAGTGCAGTGTTACGCAGGATTTTGAAAATCAAGGTTCTGGGTGGCGCTGCAACTGTAATGGGCAGGCTTGTTGCTTACCACCAGGTGAACGATCTGGTCTTCCCCCATTAAGTTATGTGAAAATTGAATAACCCCAAACATGTTCCTCCAAGTATGCTCACAACTTAACTACCGCGGGAAAATCGGTTACCTTCTAAGTAAGAAGTAATGCACTAATTGGGTTGTTTCTTAGCCGAATCGGGGGTGAAGGGAAATTAATACCCCCCAAGGATTTAACGCAGAAATATTTCCCGGAAAAAATGTTTCTAATGGCCGTGTCAAAACTTTGTACGCGTCTAGAGGGCAGGTGCGGCGAAAAAGATGGCGCCATCTAGCCTGTTGTTATATTTATTTTAATCCTTTGGTTACTGTTTACTTTTTTATGGTGCTACCGCTGTTTTCGTTTAAGCAATTGTGATAATGCAATAATTTGATAAAGATTTTTAGTAATTAAAATTAACTAGTCATTAATTTTTGGACTCCTTTGAATTACACATGTAACATATGTAACTACCCATATACGTTGTTTCAAGTGCAAAAAGAACTGTAATATTAAACTATAACACAAAAAATTCTGTAGGTTATTTGTTACTTAATTCATAATTAATTTTATCTTTCTTAAAATTGAAGTCGAGGAGATCAGGTACTTTATTATTACGAGAGGGACAGGCTCGTATTTACATTATTAAATTGATTCCACGAGTGGGGTGGATGTTTCTCAATTATTATTTCTGCGTTTTAATTGAGAGCTATGAAATTTCTAGTCCCTTGAGCAGATCATTGCTTGAGTGGAATTTGTTTCTATACATACCTATATTAATACACTCGAGAGCAATGAATCCGGGTCACTTAAAGAATGTTAAAAATCTCGGAAACTAAAAATGATAGGTTAATGCAATAAATTGTATTTAATAGACAATGTAATACTCCTTAAATGAAAGTAAAAAAAATATGAGTCACCATACATTTTATTAACACAAAATTACATAAAGAAAAAAACTGCTGATCTCTCCTTAAAACAAAAATAGGAAACATGAAATTTTTGAACTTTATTACGATTTTCTTGAATTTTAATACTTCGTATTGCCTCCTCGTGCTTCCATTACTGCGTTTACGCGGTTTGGCATGCTGTACACCAAGTTCCTTATACGATTTTGGGGAACATTCTCCCATTCCTCTGTGAGAGCAATTTTGAGCTCACGAAGCGTGATTGGGGGAGGGTTTCGTTGTTTTACGCATCTGCCTAGCTCGTCCCAAGCATGCTCGATCGGGTTGATATCCGGGCTGCGCGCTGGCCACTCCATACGAGTAATGTTCATCTCTTGAAGGTAGTCATTCACAATCCTACCTGTATGAGGTCGGGCATTGTCATGCATAAATATAGCATCCTCACCTAAATTGACCATAAATGGACCAACGTGATCATTGAGGATTTCTTCCACATATCTTACGCTAGTTAAAGAGCCGTTTTCTATGATCACCAGCTCTGTGCGACTTTCAGAAGAAATTCCGGCCCACACAAGTACAGACCCACCACCGTAGGCTACTTTTTCTTCGATGCATGCTTGCTTGAATCTTTCCCCTGGTCTTCGATACACTCTGTGTCTTCCATCGTGCTTGTAGAGCATAAATTTTGATTCGTCGGAGAACATAACTTTTGACCAATCTTCAATACTCCAATTTACGTGGCTCTGGGCATATCTTAGTCTCGAAATACGATGCCCACGCTCCAGTTTAGGGCCGTTTGCAGGTCTAAGGGGTTTTAAGTTAGATTCAGCAAGCTGACGTCTTACTGTCCATGCACTTGGGTTACTTCCTCCGAGGCGTCGAAACTGATTGGTGAGTTCAGTTCCTGTGAGAAAGCGATTTCGAAGCATGGTGTTCACCAAGTATCGGTCTTCTCGTGCTGTGGTACACCTGGTTCTGCCCGTTCCTGGTCTGCGTAGGTTAGAACCAGTTTCTTCGTAACGTCGGAGAACTCTTTGTACTGTTGACAGCGACACACCGACAGTCCTGGCTGTATCGCGCTGACTCCGGCCGGTTTCCAGCATTGTAAGTATTCTGGTGCATTCTTCAGGCGTAAGCGACATAATTTCAGCTTGAATAATGAATATAGAGCACTATCAACATGGTTTATGTACCCACATAAATGACAGATTACAAACAAAAGCAAAACCAAATGCTGTAATTTCGTAGTTCCATCTTCGAAAGTGGCCCTTTTTCAAATTTGATTTTTTTATGATATAACTTTACAATAACTAAGAAGTTTTAATACCTTCATTTAAGGAGTATTACATTGTCTATTAAATACAATTTATTGCATTAACCTAGCATTTTTAGTTTCCGAGATTTTTAGGATTCTTTAAGTGACCCGGATTCATTGCTCTCGAGTGTATTTACCTGGAAAACTCAAAATCAGGAAGAAAAAATGTTAAATTATGTTTGTGTAGGTGCGAGAGTTACTGAAGATTTGTTGCTATGTTTATAGTATGTAGGTAGTTGTTGTTAACTTGCATTGTAATTTAGGTAGACAGTATTATAGCGTTTTTATTCCCGGCTTCGGCCGGAGTCCGCTTTCTTACTCCTCTCTCTCCACTTCGCACCATTTTCTGCGTTCTGCATTGTGAGTCTATTGGCTCTTATGTCCGCATTAACAACGTTAAGCCATCGCGTCCTAGGCCTGCCACAAGATCTTGCTCCTAAGATTACAAGGTCTAGGCTCTGATTGCCCAGCCACCTCAAACGACTTTCTTGGGGTTTGTGTGCTATGTCCCATATTTCGAGGCTGCCTCAAATTTGATCTATGTGACCTACATAATTAATTCTTAATTTTTTATCACTTCTTTTCTCTCAACTGGAATAAATACAATTAATTATTCCTGTTCTCGTTTGTATTATTAATAAAAATCACTAGCTGCAGTAGCTGCACTACGTATAAAGTTCTTATTACCTACAGGGAACTTACCTTTATATGTTTATTATAAGCCTAAATAGTCTGGTAGACCCCCACATCCCGTCGAATCAGTTTCAATTGAATGTGTAGCCTAGAACATATCAGTGTAATTGTACAACCTGTCAAATGTAATTTATTATGATGTCATTGAAGCATGCTAGCCAGAGATTTATTTTTTAAATGACGTTTTAAAGCTTGATCGAAATGCCGAGAAACGTCATCATCATCGATCGAATCAAGAATAATTATTAAGTAAAAAATTAAACACTGAAGCCCTTAAAAACGGTGAATGGTGAATATTTTTGTCACTGTTCAACTTACATTGAAATGAATAAGTTAGAAAGAGACAACATTTAAATAAGATTATATTAAAATAGTCTAAACCACAGTCTAAAAGTTAAAATGCGAGTTCAATCAAACCCGGGTAGGGTTTGGACGTAGTTTTCTTACCATAAACTTCTATCAAATCTACTTCATTAAACTCTTGATAGTTGTTTTTGTTTCATGAAAAACATCAGTAAGGACAAATAAGACTGCAAGGAATGTGATTAATAGCACCGAAGAAAGAAGCAACAAACCTCCGATATAGTTACAACAAATAAATTAATATGGAAGTCTCAGACGCCGCATCAAAAGAAATACTCCGAAATGTTTGTGGTCAATTTATTTACTAGTGATTCGTTACGGGCTGGGCGGATACTTGGTCCATGATAAATTGTGCCCAGTCGCTCATCTTCTCAGTGTCTCATAACCACAAACAAACAACTATAAACTCTATTAACATACGACAAGACTCAAAGTCTTGTTAAAGCTCGTTGAAGGACCTTCAGACGCCAAGTCAAACAAAAATTTTAATATGAACTCTAAGTATACGCAGCTTGAAAACATTTTACCGCAAAAGCAACGATACACCAAACTGTAACATTCCGAATGACACAACGAACTGACAAATGATTGCCAGTCACAGTTCAACAGTTAATTTGTATGTAAATATGATTTATATTTGTTTTCTTTATAGCTAGAATTCATTTGTTTTTAAGCTTTCATCTTACTAATTACATTGAAGGAAGTTACGTCTAACTCATTTAGTAATTTGGGTGTGGCTCCAATGCTTTTAAGGGACACATTTTCACAGCTTACAATAACAAACATTGAATAGAAAGGGAAATAAACGCTAAATTGCACTCATTTAGTGGGTCGCGACGATCAATCATTACGGCCAAGTCATCAGCCGGTTCAAATGTCAAACGTACCTAGGGTGCAATAAAAAAGAAAAAAGAAAAACTCGGCTGCCATTATTGCTATTATTAAAAAAGTGACTGTGACTTTATTCCCATTGTCGATTGCCGATTCGGGATTATTAACTGACTTGCATATTTTTTGTGTTCTAATATTGATAGATTGGTTTTTTTGAGAGCCTAGGTGACTTTTGAGTTCGTTGCGTGTGTGTTGGTCGATTATAATATCTACGAGATACATATTTGTGTCAAAATAGCGCAAAACGATAGTCATCGGTTGGTGTTCACACGCGAAGTGAAACGTATTGTGTGAGCTACACTACTGCGGCACTTATTCATAGCTTTTATTGTTTGCTATTTTTGTTCTCCTTATTTTTAGCGTTTGACGTTTTCATTATCCATACGATTATTAATAGAGAGATAGTCGAATTCTTTACTGTTTCGTAGTAGCTTGCATGTTTCATTGTTCTCGGAAGTGTATTTGAGTGATATTGATTGACCAGGCCGTTCGTTATTACTCGATGCTAAGGGAATTGGATTCAATTTGACGGAATTGATTTCCTTTAATTTTACGATTTCGTTTGCGTGATCTCGTCCGGTAATAATCTAATAAATTCGTCCATTGGGAAGGAGATTCTCGATGTTTTGTGTAATGACTCTATATTAATCTAATTTTATTGGATAATCTAGCAATGCACCTATAAATAGTAATATATATCTGTATAAAATTTAATGTTTAGATAAAGCTCAGTAGGTAAGTCTATTTTAGTTAGGTTAGTAAATAATTGGCTTCGTCCACATCTCTACTATCATCACAGTTTAAATGTAGAATTATATTTTACAAAAATATAGTACCTACTTTCTTAATTTATTATGTTCTAGTTCTAGATTGAAATAAAACCTCGTTTGATCAGATGTCAAATTCAAAAACAGAACAACCGTTGAGTCCTGGCTGCAACATCGCGACGCAAACACGAGAGAGATCGCGTGCAAGCGCACAATATCCACGAGTCAAGCTTATGCTCCCCATATTTTAACAACTGTCCTAATACATCTTGCAATGTTGTTTTTAACTGTTTTTGCCACGTATAATTGTTTGTTCTTTTCAATGTGTTTACTTTTAATTTTTATTAAACATTTTTGTTTGGTTGATCCCTTTTCATATTTCGCTTTTTTATTTGATTGATCGATTACTAGGTACAATAGTTACAACTGGTGTTTCGTCTTTTATGACGTTATTGAGGAATTTGAATATTGTAGCCGAATATAGGAAAAAATCTATGAACGTTCATCCATGCATGTAAATTTATCTGTGTCCACTTCAAATGTTAGTAAACGTACAAAATTTTGAAAATTTAAGTTTCAACCAATTGGATCGATTTTTTTCTTCATTTCAGGTGCCTGTCAATGAAAGCGCCCGACAGGTATGTCACTATCTCGCTCGCACCGCGCGTTCGGTATAGTTCGGCCGGGTTCGGTTGCGTTCGGAAACGTTCGGACGAGCTCGGCTGTTGTCGTCAGGCCTGGGGGTAGCCTGGAAGACTACGTTACACCCGCAACACAGGACATTCCAAACAGTATAACTTTTCCAACAAACTTGCTTATTGGTGTGTTTTATTTTCACTGTTTTCTGTTCTTTTCTGTAATTCCATTTCCCTAACAGGTAGGTCCCATTTCATGTTTTGAGATCTTCAGCAATGATTTTCTTGCTTGTTTGGAATTTTTGATATTTTTCAAGTTTTGCATATTGTTAAGTGGTGTGATTTTTGTATCTCAGTGTTATTGGAATTGTGGGTGTAATGTCAGTAGTCGTTGTTTTGGTTCCAGGTTACACCCTAGCTATCATGTCCCCAAAATCACAGATAAATTTACAAGTTACATGATCCGTAGTTAATGAATGCGTTAGTTTATGTTCATGAGCATGGCTGTGTATGTGGTTATTTATTTATTTGTTGAATGTAATCTTCGTGACATCGTAAGCTCGGGTAAGTATTCCAAGTCCTATTTATATTTTCAATATCCAAGTCTAACTGCGTCCCTCAAAATAGTGCCATATGTAAGTGCTCCAGTTTCCGCATGACTGAAATGACCCAAAGCCTCGAGACCGAGCCCGATGACAAATGTGTGATCATCATCAAATCGTAAAGGATTTAACGCCTCCGTTGGCACGCTCCTTTTGTTGGCGCCGCAAAGCCGACCATTAACGTGTTTCATAATATTGGACTTATACAAAACAAAAAAAAGCTCTCTAACAGTGGTCGCTTTTGAGCTTTAATGCGTAGCTTTAGAGGTTACAAAAAGAGACCGTTGAGCTACCGTGGTTGCAAGTCGGCGTGTCGGCTCCCCACAGAGCACCTCAGTGGTACCACGCTGAGGTACTAAAGCAACAATGCTACAAAATGTTACGCTACCCTGTTTTGGTTTTGTTAACTGATCATTGCAGTTACGAGTGGTCTTGTTAAATTGCATTCCGAATCGCCGATTCCAAAAAAGGGAATCTTGAATACGATATTCATCACGAGATTCACTAGCTTTTATACAAGGGAACAAGAAACCTACTAAACATCTTTTGCACAATGCATAATTACTACTACATAGGTACAGCATAAAGGTGGCTTTTTAAATACCACAATAATAACAGTATCAACACAAACAAAGAGGTGGGTAAATGTAATATACTGCCTAGTTAGCGACGTTTTAGATTTGAATTAAATAGCTAATCTGAAGATTAAAAAATAATTTATTACAATATCATAATGGAAACTGAATAAGAAGATCCACATTAGTTAACGCCCACCACCACATCAAAGTTCTTGAAATACCAAATTATAATCCGCTCTCTTTTTAAGAATTAAGATAATGCGAGGAATGCTCAGTTTCAATTCTTATCAAAATTTTAATAAAAGTAAAGAGTTCTTTATTGATACTGAAAAATAAATAATCTGTTGGATATGTCTCGCAACTTATTAATTGGTCACGATACCTCAATACTGCAATTAAATATGTGTTAAAACGAATCTAGATAGAGTCGAAATTGCAATGCTCCAACATTTCTACATTGTAAGTAGGTAATCATCGTTGCTATTACTCATTCTAGTGATGATGTGACATTTTATCGAAGCAAAAAACACGATACACTAATTGAACACAGTTATGGCTAAGCATCGACGGTGTGAAGATTAAACATTCCTAGAAAAGATAACATTCGTAATTAAGACTGTAACTGGACCATTAAAATGAGCTCACAGTTCGTGTGGGACTTAAAAAAAGAGTTCAACGAGGTAATTTTATAAATGCTAATAACCTTCAACACTTTTGTAGCGCTAAGGCTCCTGATCTATCCAGGCATTCAATTTATTGAGTTCTGGACTTTAGTACTAATATCTCCAAGGCTGCTAGAAACACCATAGCTTAGAGTTTAATGTTTAATGACACTACACCATAGCAACATAACATATGTCTATGGACAGTATTATGGATTCGTCTCTAAATCAAATGTCAACTTTCATCCTGCTTTCCAAAAACTAGTAACTTAGTAGCCCGATGTCACAATAATAGTCAACAAATAAAACAGAATGCAAAATCAAACCTATTTATTTAATTTAAAGGGTTAGCATCTGATCAGACACCCATTTGCACCCAAATAAACTAAAACAGTTCACCTTTCAGCAAAACACACGGCAATCACAACAAAGGATCCGTTTACATTCTAACGCCTTTTAAACTTAACAAAGGCGGAATTCAAATAAACAGTAAATCGTTAACCCTTTGACCGTCCGAGGGCAATTTTCACTTCGGGAAACGGAATAGAAATGATTTTGTAAAGGGCGTCGAGAGTCCCAACGCCCCGTCACCCGTGGTCGCGAATGTACTACCTTGTACCTATTCTGAAGTCATTCGTAAAACGTTTCTATGTATGGATTGATTGTCGATTGATGTTCATAAGTGCGTCTGTGAAGTAATTTGTATACTTTTATACATTTTGTTGCCAATTGCAAACTACAACAATAAAGAAATATGGAACAAAAATAGAATGCATTGATTAATATCGAAAAGAATAATAAAGCTTGTAATATTATTTAAGTGACATTTTAAAATATAACCAAACTTATTTTTGAAGAAGTGCTGTGTTTTTACCTTTTAATTGACGAAATGTATTTTGCGATAGAACTATAGGTAGTTATACAATGCTGAATCAGAATATATTAGCGTATTAAAATAACAATCCTATTAGATATTCAACGTCTATATAAATCTGATTGCTTATGTATGGTATTCTCGAGTCGAGTAATGTTATTGCTTAGCAAAAACTCAGTAACCACCCAGACGGAGTCTAACGATGATCAGATGGATCTGGAAATTACACATTACAGTTGTATTTATAATAGATACGTTGTAACACTAGGTTTTTATTTGGGCACTTGTAAAGTTAAATAAAGTTTGGTTGTTCTTATAATAACCGCTTAGGACTTAGTTATATATGGCTAAACGTGATGCCGTTGAGGAGTCTATTTTTTTAGTTTTAACTCTGTTAAAATGGAGATAAAACTTATAAAGCTTTTTGCAATATTTATCTTATGCTTTTAGAGAATTTGGCCACGAATCTCGGTCAGTGCGAGTGCTCGACAACGTATCGTGTGTTTTAATAAATGGATCCCTATCTTAGGGGAGCGTGTGTATAGAGCACGAGAGGTGTCCGTTTGTGCCGTTTGCCTTGATGCCCTTTTGTTTGTAAATTATGCCTTTCTCTACCTGTTACTTTTGTTTACAATTCGCGAATTTCTAAGTTCTTTTATAGAGCATAATATTTTCCTTGTGATTGATTTTTATTGGGAAAATTAAAGGGCATGTTATTGATAGTAGATATAACTAAATGTATGCATATAGATATTAATATCTATATGCTCTGTGATATTTAGATCTTAGCTAGTCATACGAGTTTGTGGTAAATACTGATTTCCTCAATAGTAACCATCGATTGAGGATACACTTCAAGTTTACGATTATGAGTGAATCTAAATATTTGTGAATATTCACTAGTTTCAATTTTACTTAATTATTACTTAAATGAGTTTTAATGGTCGTAATCACTGTACCGTAATTCATTATAAATTAATTGATGCACTTTTCAGTATCCAATATCTATGGTATATCTATCTAGACAGTAATTTCCCTATGTGGGTAGTATTCGCCTACGATGTCCGAAGGAAAAAATGCTACAGATTATATACCACTTTGGTGTGGTCGTTCAGTTTAAGATATTCCATTTCAAAGACCATTCAATCAAATATCTTTATCATTCATTTTGAATTAATCCCTATCTGTGCTCATACGATTAAAGGTGTGGTCACATCTCAATGTCAATCGACTTTGATCTCGCCGACGCCACTGCTCCCCCGTTCCACTCATCACGGCTTAACAATAGGTATTCTCAACACCTAGTCTAACCACTTATTGTTTTACATGCCGGCAAACGGTACGAGCATTATAATATTATTATTAGGGCCATAAAGCTCATTTTCGTTTGGCAGATGCTTTGTGTTATTTGTGTTGTGTGCTTTTAAATCATGGCATAGATCCTTCGTTCATATTAATTGAAACAATGCCTTTCCTTTATCTATCCTTGGATGATGACGTAGCCAGAGTAAAATTCTGCTTGATAGGATTAAGTAGAATTAGGTTTAAGAAGCCCCGTATGAAGTTTATTGTTTTAAAATGGATTTGCTAATTGATTATTGCGATTATAGTTCAAATCGATTGGTTGCTTTGTTGATTCTATGTTTTCATTCGATAACGTTGTACCTCCGTATTTAAGGTTTGTACTACGTAAGTTTTGAAGTTAAGGTTATATTAAGTATTGTTCCACTTGTTTGTTGACTGTTGTATTCCTGTGTACTTTTTTTGCAAATAAAGTTGGTATTACCTGTTAATATTAGTTTCGATTTCAATTTCGAAATTCATTTGAGCTTTTAGATTGAGTCGGTAATCGAGCAAAAAATTAAAATCATTTAGAAAATTGGCAATGCTAAATTGGTATTTACGAACAATGACAGTCATTCGGTGGATTTGTTCCGTTCACACTCAAATCAAATTGAAGGTTGATTGTGACTGGGCCTGGGCGTAACGTTTTTTTAGATAGGTATGTTTTTTTTTAAATTATGACGATGAATAGACAAAACGCCGCGCCGCCGGTGTCATATTGAAATAATGTAGGTAGCTAAAGTTTTGTGTTTTAATAAGCCTTTATTAAGCCAAAAACAAAAGACATAAAAACTTAGCACTCACTTGACTTATAAATAAACAGTGCAGAACATTACAGGTAATATTTTGCACTGTGTCGCCTTACAATGTACTTTTCACCTACTTCCTTATCTATGTTCCTATATCGGTAATATCGGTCCAAAGGCAAGACAAACATTTTGAGATCAACTTAAAAACGTAGAAACTTAGAAAACTACCAATCTATAATAGGTTATATCTAGGAACTAATTGCATCAGTGCTCTTAAACCAATCTGATGATAAACAGAAATAACTTATTAGAATCACTCATAGACTCAAAGAGCTTAGATCAGAACCCCTAAAAATGCTACTTAAATAGATGTGATTACTAGATTTAAACCGACGCATCATAGATCCACATCCACACTGTCACCACCCCGTTCAATCGTTCTGTTAAATGAGCCCGATTGCCAATTACGCCATGAATGGCCGGTGCGTTGCTCCTGGCCGCTAACCGTACTCACCCACTTGTTCGCGGAGCCGTGATGAGAAACGGAACGTGAACTTTCCCTCTCGTCACAATGCCCCAACTCGAATTACGTAGGCGCATCCCTGTCACACATACGGCGATAAACACGAGAGAGAACGCTCAAGGTTCCTTTAGTCGAGTTGCAAGTGGGTGCTCAAGTGTGGAGCATGCTTAGCAATTATGGGGTGACCGGTGGCCATAAGATGATCATTGCTTACCTGCGTTAACAGGTGTGCTTCAAGTATTGTAAACTCAGGAGCAACTTAACGGAAAGTAGTATCTACTGCTACATCTCCATCATGAGCCTATTAGTGACAAAATCGCTAACTACAATAGCAATAGGTATGTAGAAACTAAATGTTATAATATTTAAAATTAGTGTGCAAACTGTGGAAATATCACCATCCATGTATTATATTATCTGTGGGCATGAATCCAATATAAAAGTTGAAAAAAGAAAGCTAGAAAATATCAAATAAATACGCCCATATCGATCTACTTAGATCCTCGCCCCTAACTTTCCTGTATATAGAGAACCAGGAAACTACAAGGAGCATGGTCCCAGACCCAAAACAAATGCTTGTGTTTTTTTTCTGTGCAAAAACATTTGTTCCGTCGCGGGAATCGCGACCTCAGTGGTGTATAATGAGACACACAAGAGGCGGACAAAAATAATAAAACGTTGATTAGGCTTCGTTCAAACAGATTGGCGGGTGAAATCTAGCAGATCCAAATTAGATTCACCCATAAAACCTTCTGTGCTGAATATTTCAAAGACTCAAGACAAATGAATCTATAAAATTAATTGGACAAGTAATCGAAAACTCAGAAAGAATTTCTTCATCTCTTTGGGGGGAGCGCGAAACAAATGAGGGGCGGACATTGAATAATTCGATTTCCTTATTTGCACCAATCAATATCTTATAAGGGAATCCGATATCATGTCGAAGGATATTTGGCTATTGAAATTGTTTATTGAAGGCTATTATTTATGTTTTTAAAACGTATTTGCTTCAATGGCTAAATTTCAAGTCATTAGTAGTATACAAAATTGTTGCTACAGTTCTAAAACGACTATAAATGAAACGACTTTAAAACTGAATGTTATATTCAAAAGCAATATAAATAGGGGGGTAGATATGGCCACGATCCAAACTTAGTTGACGACCTAACTGCGGTCGATGTTAATTTACAATCAAACTCAGGTGCAAGAGCACAATAACTAAATTTCAAGTGATCTAAACGGTAAAGGGTGGCATAGCTTCGAGCAATGATGCTGAGGCTGGCTAAGGGTAGAGCTGCACCACACCACACGACGATGCGATTTGTTGGTTTCGCTTCAAACAGAACTTTATGCTTTCTTATCGAATAGATCTGTCAGTCAAATTAAAACTAGAATGAATATAAGAAAATTTTACTAAGACTTCGAGTCTCATTCGCTGTCTCACTGCAAGGCAACATGGAGGGAAAGTACTTCATATATTTAAATAATAATAATATAATTTTATTTCAAGCCAATAATAAAGGTGCATCAAAGTAAAATGATCATAGGAGGCACAGGACGCCCATATTATAAATACCTTACAGACTAACATATATACACAATTCAAATGATAATATTAAACTCTAGGGATTTTTCGACGGCTGCGCTTCCCAAATAAATAAATAAATAATTAAACAGCCATATTGTCTCGGTGAACACCATTATTGTAGAAATGGACTGACTATGCTGGTATAGTTAACATAACTTAAGATAACATATATGTCTATTATATGTATAAATTAACATAACTTTTATCTACAACTATATTATTGTTGATCTTATTAAGATCATTTTTAAGATTTTTAATCCTATGCAATGAAAAGGTCCATTCTATAAAGTCGGTTCCCTTGAAAGTCGCTGGGTGTAGCGCAGCCTTAAAGTCGCGTCTCTCGCAGACGGCACATTAGCAAATATAATTGCATTTGCTACCGACTCCGCTGACGTTTCCTGCCATCAGCCGTCTCCGCTGCAACAATCGAGTTAATGGCACAAACCACCCGAAGGAATAAGTCGCCTGATGGAAATATTTCCTCACTTGATGACCTTCTACTGACTTTTATACTGGCAGCGCGAAGTCTCATCTCGCCAAGTTATTTCCTTTTATTCATCGTTTTTTGAAATAGGCAGTTAATCAACTCCGGCCAGTAAAGTCCACAGTATCTGATTAATTTGAAAACGATACTCCGCCTAAATAAGCTCATATTAAATTTGGCCCGTAATACTGTCGGCTACTTATTTAATTCCGGATATAAAATTTCTGTGATTGAGTCCCAACGGGCGGGTGAGGGGCGTGAATTCCAACAAAATTAGCACCAGGGGTCGAAATAAAAAAGCGAAGGAAAAATTTAATGAACAGGAAAATGCTCCTTTTTGCAGCTATTCCATCTATTTATCTACATCGGGATGCCCATTACCTTGCTAAGAGAAAAGTTTACATTTTTAATTTAATGATTCCACTTTGTGGAAGTTGGGCGGGTTTCGGCGAGATCTTAATTTGGGGATTTCTGAGGCGTCTCGTTTTGTAAATATTATTCCTTTAATAAGACCTCACGTCGAGGGGGCTCCGTGAACTCCGTGATTACGACTCTCTTTGCGAGCTTCATTTTGGACCTCGTCATTTTGATTGGCGCTAATGAAATTTTTCTTACTCCGTGTGCCGTTTTCTTGTTTTTGACAGAATAATTTTCGAGGGACACGAATCACTTTGTGTTGCGTCACGAGCACACCCTCTAAACATTTATGGGAGGCAATTTGCAGACATCTGAGACGTTATTTCTGTCATCTTCATTTACGTTTCGCTTGCTAATTCAATTTTTAACTTATCTTTTCCTGAGTGCGTGTCCCCATCTGTGGCTTTTCTAAATCGTGAAGTCCCAGCTGTGTTTGCGTACGCGATGACGTTTCGCTTTTAGCGGGTGTTTTAAAATTGAATATTTGATGCTGGCATCCCTCCTGCGAATCCGCGGCGGGTAGTAAGTGCCGGATTCCGAGGCGGATAATTTTTTGAATGTCTCTGTTAACGACCGCACACATTACCCATAATCGCGGTGTACCACTTGGAGGTGTTCATTTATTTTTCAACAATTTATATCATGTTCCTTCGCGAGCACTTTGTTCTTGGGAATTGAGCAATAACATTTTGTGGAAAAAAAATTGCGTCGTCTACATTACTGCGTTCACTTATATTATAATAGTTACTAACGTTTATTACAAGTTACACTTTACATATTGCGCATAGAAATGAGTAATACTAATAAAAATGGGTATTCGCTTTATGTTACATCAGATTTCCGTTTCCATCGTTATCTATCGGAGAACATAACTGTGGCACTCGATGGTTCCCATAAACACAAATGGTTAGCTTAGTTCCTTTCTAATTACATAGATAAGCGAGTCCAATAACGGGTGGTTTATCACAATCATATGTTAGGAATCTAATTGGAATTTTGCATGTTGATATGCTCAACTCTTTATTGGACGATATTATGTTTGCTTTCTGATATTCATGATTGTATTTCATATATATATCGGTGCTGTTTTTGATAAAAGTCGTGTTACGCAAAGCTTTTATGCTAATACCATTGTTAAGGAACGGTGACGTAGATAAATTATTGTTATAGTTTATAAAACTCATAAAGAATGATGTTAAAAAATCATGTTAAATTCAGCTAATAGTGACATAGTAATCGAAATATAAGCACCTGTCAAAACGAGAACTTAACTGGCCTTCTAAATTAATTTTTTCTACTCCAATTTGTCAAAACTATGACCACATTAATATATCAGGATGCTCTATCGGAAACATTTAAATTTGCATTTAAATGTTTCCGATAGAGAGATAATTTAACAAATTACAGTTATTTTAATAGAAATTATAGTCTGCGTTCTATATTCCGGGGTTGATGGGGTCGTGTTTTTTAAGCAAACATCTGTTGTGTGGACTTGTGTGTGTGTATCAGTTTTTTGTTATTTTAAAAGGAGACATGATGGATCAGTTTCAACACGTTCGTCGGTACCTTTGTTGCTGGTTTACGGCTTTGTAATGTGTTTCTTTGTTTGTTCAGAATGTGTTACAGTTGCTACTTGCTTCCGAAGTTTGAGAAACGACGTGAATTCGTGAATCACGCTATAGACTGCCTGTAGGTTTAGAAGATCTCATTATATTTTATTAACCTCATTAAAGTTCGTTGGCTAATTTATTAGGACAATATAATAGCTACAACTTTTAATATCAATTTAATATTTATTATTCCTATAATATTTTTTAATTTTTAAATCGTAACAAAAGTTTATATTACGCGTGAATTAATTTTTTCTCAAATCCTGTGAACAGAAACGCTACGCCAAGCAGAAACCCAATTACAAGCGGATTAAGGGACAACACGTACTTACAAAGAAAACTCCAGAGGTGAAAAAACTAATGCGTCGTCACGAAAACTATTGTCAAGTGTGGGAGTGTCTCGAGTACCTCGACGCCCTTTACAAACCACCGTTGCGTGTTTTTTAAATAGGATTTGTTGCAGATTGCCACATAATCTTATCTGCTAAAGTAAAAAGGACCGGTTTGCATCTTTCAATGATATTACTGCACCACATGACAGAGCTTTTATCACATTTGTAAGGTTTTTGTACCTTTTTTTTTGGTTGCCTGTATAGTTTCTGACGACACATGCTCCGTACGATTAATAGATTAAACCCAACGAGTTAAATTCAGTCACGGCTACATAATAGCATTAAGCCAGTATAGGGATAAAAAACATAAATCTGGAACCATTAGTCCACGTGCTAATGAACAAATGAAACAAACCATAACAGATCTGCGAGGTTAAGTAAAGTTCGCTGCGGTCACCAATTGGATGGGTGATAGGACTACGAGGAGCTCCTCGTAGGTCCATTTATAAAGGAGAGTCGACTGTAGTTTGTTAGTTATATTACTGCAAGGAGCTATGACCAATTTTAAATGACGACTGTCATTTATTTCAAGTTTCCTTACTGCGATGTTCTGTGGCAACGCTGAAATGGAAACGTAGAAATGAATGAGCCCATTCAGCAGAGGTGAATGAGGCGCCATTCGTAAGCAAATATGGCGACAGACCTAATCTCGATTTATCTCGACGACGACCGACGCCACGGTTTTGGTATTTGTCGTGTAAATAACACGACGGTTCTGGAACGGTGTTTTTTTGATACTTGATTAGTTAGCAGATGAGTTCGGAGAAATTATTTGTCTTGATTAACATAGTTGACTTATGTAAATACCAGAGTTGTTATTTAATATTAATGAAAATAGGTCAACAAGCTTGCTTACCGTCAAGTGTAAGTTCCCATAAAAATGCACTAATTCATTGACGCAACCTAGTACTGATGTATAAATCAAGTGCTAATTTAATCTAAGGAAAGTTTTGACAACTTAGCACTTTAGACGGTTTTCTCAACGTGCTCTGGAGACCTACAAGTCCCAAGAAAGTTCAGTAGAGTCAGAAAGTAGGGCAAGAACCGCGGAAGCAATTAGAGTCGTTGAATAAATGACAGGTAATCCCGACTTCCGAATGAGAACGAATGATCGCCTGGACGAATGAAAGAACGGAGAACGAAGGAATGATTGCGAGCGAAACGCGAATGTTTATTTACTCACGCCACGCGAAAACACTTGTCCGTAAGATTGGCGGTAGAGCTAAGAATCTAGAGCACATGGAAAATCTTTGGTGAAATTTAAAGTGGATGAAGTTTACCTACAGTTCATAGTACAGTTTCTAAAAGAAGGTGCTCCGAAGGTGCTTCGTCGGAGCATTATCTTAAACTTGCATGTAGGAGTTACTTTTTGTATCTACATGTATAGGGAGACCTATAATTGGCTATGTAAATTAAGTTAAATGTAATTTTAGATATTAGTATTCTTACGTTATCTGGTCTTCTAAATAATTAACTGAATCAAGTTCAACTTCAAAAGTTCTTTGTTAAGTTTTGGCATCACAGACGGACTTGTGAACGTCAATTATTACAATGACTACCATAGTATCGGAAAAAGAACTAACTTAGACTCGGAAGATACGGCATGACACTGAGGGGCGTTTTTGTTTTTACAAGCTTTTTAATAACTTACGGAGTTGAAATTTTGCACACTTGTCAAAGTTCGATGACAATGCAATATTATGGTGACAGCCAGCTGATCTGATGATGGAGACGGAAGGTAGGCAATGGATCTCCTTAACGGATAATCGTAACCTAATAGTGTTTGGACTCATTTTAATTTGCTCGTGGTTCCGATTACAAATTGTTAAAAGCTTGTCTTGAAAAATATATATTTGAACAAAAATCTTGTTTTAACTTTTGTTACAATTTTTTATGTTTGTTTTTGGCAATATTATGTTTCTTATGTGCCAGTTGGCTACTTGGCAGAAGCGGAATGTTCCATGCATCTTTTTCGTCTATGTAATTACTAACGGTAATATAAAATACATTTATTACAAATCATTTTGTTTTTTATGAAATTAGTTTGAAATCAAGTATTTTTAATAATGTAAGTGAGGAGACGAGCAGGTCGTTTACTTGATGCCAAGTTGTGCTGTACAGTGATTCAACTTAGCGAACGGCAAATATCAGGTAGAAACTGCTGATAGTCCTTGAAGTGGTTTTATAGACATTTGTAAATTAAACAATAAACGTTATTTAAATATTACGCCGATAAAAGAACAATTATTTTTGCATTGTAGAGCTATAACAAAGTATAGAAGCCAATTATTTCACTGCTTTTAAATTTACTATAAATATAGCACCTACCTTTCTCTGCTTCCTTTCGTCCTACCTACGCTGAGAGCACTCGCCATCAGAACACATCTTTGAAGTCTGGTCTGATTTATAGACAGCCCTACGTAAAGTCATGCTGCCACGACGCTTACAGTACTGTGCATGCGACCGCTCAATCATACGTCGACGTCAATCGTGACTTGTAAAACTGGTTGTGGATTTTCTAATACTCTTCACGAGAACCTAGAAAAGTCGATAGATTTTTTCTATTGGCACTATTTACTACTTGCATAAATTATAATAAAAACTTGTGCTTGTGTTGCTCTACCGATTTTATCCATCATAGACTTACTCGTACTTTTTTTAGTATAAATAATATTATTTATAATTATTTACCGAACAAAGCCATGCCGTCAAGCAACCTAGTCGTGTTTCGGGATGATGTTCGGTGAACCATCGGGGAGACGGTTCTGAGCAGCCGCTCAACTGCCGTCTCTCTCTAGATATATGTGCTCCATCTTAGGCCACATCATCGCTTCACATCAAGCGAGATAGTGGCCAAACATAGATCTATTAAGTGTAAAAAAAAGAACTTCTTTTATAAATTGATTGAGTAATATTTAGAACTGAATAATATTCTCAATAGCTATCATTGTAACTGGTAAAGACAAAAATGGCTAGGCTAGATTAGAGCTACTTTTATAATAAGCTTTACTTAAAATGAAGCTTGAGTGGCTCTACCTACGCACACAAAATTCTTTAGAGATGTCACCGCGCGGGTAGCTCCACAAATGTATTAAAAATCCATCAAATTAATTAAATTTACAACATATCCATTTCCTTTGTACAAACAAAATAATAAAGGTACATTTATAGCGGTTACAGCAGGCGAAAGTGTATTGCAATGAAGTATAGAAAAAAGAACGCGGGAGTTTTGATTGATCACCGACTCGACGATGTTTTTTGTGTGAAATTAAAAACACGGACTGACTGGGACTGGGCATACGTTGGATTAAAAAGGAATTCCTCTCAGCCAATAAACAAGGAGTAAAGCTGGCTTTTGTTGTCGAAAACAAATTTTGAAATTAATTTATTTTTGGACATCGATTTCGCATTACGGGAATAATAGATGGATGTCGTTTTTTAGCGGCGATGAATTACCTTTTTAATTTATTTTTGTTATTTAGTCCGATGTCAGATTACTATCATTAACATACACAAAGTTGCACGTTTTTAAGTTATAAATGATACATCACTTATACGTAACGAAGTTACGAATCCAAAATGTTTGTACAGCTGATGGTCCTGACCTGAATGCATCAAATTGATCATTAAAAATACTTATATCAAATAACATAATTATAAAGATTACCAAGAATAGTGGTATAGTAATAATTCAAATTGCATGTAAAGACTATTCTATCGAAAAAAACTTTTTTTTTTAATGTAATTGAATGATGAGACGAGCTGGTCGTTTGCCTGATAGTAAGCAATACGCCAGCCCATAACAATAACAGCACCACCCAGAACATTGTTTTGGAAAATCTTGCGCGGCGCTGCACTGCGCTCGTCACCCTGAGACAATTAGCTGTTGAGTCTCACAATGCCCAGTAATTTCGCTGGCTACAATGCCCTTCAAATCGGAACACAGTAATGCTTACGCACTAGTACTTGGCGGCTGAACAACTGGCAAAGCGGTGGTACCCGCCCAGACGGCCTCTCGCATACGAGAAACCTACCACCAGTAAAAATACTATACCGTTCGAAATTATATAGAAGACAAAGATGCCTGGAATATTCTACTTCCGCAAAGTAGTCAACTGGTACATAAGAAACATAACGTTGTACGAGAAAACCAAAAAAGTTTAACTTAATCTCAAAACAAAGTTTAAAAAAAATGCCCCTCAGTTTCAGATACACTACTTCTTAGTAGTATTTCTTTAACGTCAAATTATCACGTCACGTTCATAAGTGCGTCTGTGATGCCTAAAGCAAAACTGTATAAATCGATTTTGATTGATTTATATCTAGGCACGTAAGTTATTGAAGATTTCCCACCTATTCTGCCAATACAATCGACATAATAATTTTCAACACAAATACACCCCATCGTCTGGGAAACGCACATCAACTTGAAACCACAAACTCACCGCAAACGAGTAATTAAAGCATCTATAATATATTAACATCATGCATACCGTATTCATGGAAGACTTGGAAACGTGAGGGAGATGAAAGTCTGGTACAGTAAGCAGCAGTATTATTGTTAGAGCTAAGAAATGTCCAAATCGAAGATCCAGTAAAATGTATTAAATGTATATAATCCTTTTAACATGCTGTGCGTTGAAATTTGTATTGGAAATAAAAAATCACATTGCTTTAGTGCTGATATTTTTTGAAAAAAAAAGTAACTAATAAATGTGAAAAATCTGAGATAGTTTTCTTACAAGTATAATGAAATGATATCATACTCCTTCTATTGTAATTGAACTTGACTATACATATAGTCGTCTAACACCCAATACCACAAAGGTACGTAATAATAACCGCTATTCGGAGCTTTATGAACGATCAAAATTGCAAGAGCACGTGTATAAAATACACTTTGCAAAGTAGATTTAAATTTTAATACGACGCTTTCAGTCGGGGGTTGCAAGTAATGTCTTGGCGTTGGAAAAGTGTGGAAGTGCTTCCTTCCGCGGTTTGTTCTAGTTTCATATAAGGAACGGAACTTTATTTGAATGTAGCAAACTTGTTGAAATATTTTCACATATTAGAACGCTACTGCTAGGTTTTATTATATTTTACCTACTTAGAAGTCTTAAAAAAAATTACATTGTCAAATAAGAATACGGCCCGCCTAATGCGGTCACTTTTGCTTATGGAAATCTACAATACCAGAAGCATTGCCGATTTGCCTGTTGCCTACACTGTAAAAGGAAGAAAGAAGAAGATTGGAAGTAATGAAGAGTGGGAAGAGGAGAAGGGCCGTTTTGTGCATAGTATACATAACTAGCTATATGAATTTCAAAGCATTCAGCTATACTTAAATATTCAAACTCTAAGCTTCCAGCTTAGCACGTCCCCGTCCGGCTTATCGGTAGTACGGGGAGGACGGGGCATATCCACACTAAGTCATCCAGGTCCGAGTCTCAGGTGTCGACTGCGGCCGATTTCACAAGACAATGCTTAATAATTTCATTTCGCCATTACGGCGGCCATCTTTGCGAGTCGCACAGTTAGAGGGCATCGGCGCACCCCTCCACGGCAATTTGCATTGTAACTCGGACCACGTAGAAGGCTCTAACAGCCATACTACCACCTCCTAACTCTTGAATATATAATTTTGTTGCTTTTATTAACAGCAACTTTGCGTGGGAATCACCGATAGCCTTCCGCGGCGACTGGCGACTGTTTATTGTCGACGATAACTTGCTAGATTTATTTTATAGTTCACCTAGAGACTTTGTCCCGGGAGGGTAGGTAAGTTTTACGCGGACCATTTTATATCGCCAATAAAAAGGGCCGATGCATCGGACCATTAAAATATTTGTTGGATTTATTTGACAGCTTGTTTTGTTGAAATGTTTATTGGACATGGTGGTTACCTACATTGTTGCACAAATTAAGCTCTCAATGGTAATCATGTTGCTGATTTATAATTTTACTGACGTGTAACTACCCCCCTAACGAACGATTCTGATATTATGATGATTGCAATTACAGACGCAATAAAATGTAAAAGGAATAAACAAACAATAAAGTATAATATAATTGATACAAGATTGCTAAATTGTTCCCGCAGCCGTAACTTTATTTATAATGTAAAAGTTATGCGACTGATGGGGTCTTAAGAAGTTTACTTTGGTGTCTATAAATTAATGTGTTTGCATGTCTTCGTTGCCCCTTTCGGTAATTGCACAACTTTGATAAGGAATTTTAATGGTTTACTGATTTGCTTCTCTAAATTATCTTACAATCGACAATTGTAATCGTTTTCTGGGTGTGCCACATCATTTTTATAAATTGAAATGCAAACTTTTAAAGAAAACACTCATTCGCATAATTTTATTATGCTATTAAAAATATCTATGTAAGTCACATTAAAATATCAAGCGTGTTCCGCGCATGTCAAGAATTAATGGAAATCACATTTACCGATACTTCAAGAGACGAGCAAGAATAACTTCTTACAAAAGTTAGATGAGGTCGCATAACTCAAATGAACATTGATACGGAAGTGGCGTCGGAAATGTTGGGCCCCGAAGCGGGAATATTGCGCCTCGCGGAAATATGGAGCCCCGGCAGAAATATTGAGCCCCGCTACGGAATAAATTGTGGCTCTAATTCTAATGGCGACTTTTAGGGAGTGCATAATTCCATTCCGTGTTTCCAACTCTTTAGGGGTCGGGATCGACATTAATGACTTGTAAAAGGTTTCTGGAAGTTCTAAAAGCATTCATTGCTTTGGAAACGAATGTTTATTTGTTTTAGTTTTATTTTAAATGAAATCATTTAAGTTAAATTTCATGGAAGTCTGAGAGATTTAAAACAGTGTTCGCTAAAAAGGTGTGTAATTTGAAAATCAGTGACACTGAATCAAATCCGTGAAATTCCGCTACAAAGATTGTGTAAACGAAAATGAAACAACAATTTCTGAATGCAGTTCAAATCAAAAAGTCATTGCGATGGGAAATAGCTATGAGAAAAAATAAAGAGATGAATAATTTGAAAAAATTGATAGATTTTGGATAAACGCAGCTCGGTTAAATTACTATCTAGTTTTATTGTAGCATTGTTTAAGATATTGTGGGGAAAATACGTGTATTTTCAGTAACAAAATATTCATATAATTAGTCGTTTAAAGAAATTAAACCTCTTTAAAGCCGTAGTTTAAACGTCGGTAATGTTTTGCATTGTCTATACACATCATTATTTACCTACGTTGGTTTTTATAGGTCATGCTATCATATGACTTGTGATTAATAATAACTAAAATCTTTAAAAAAATAATCAATACTTTGATTATTTTCACATTTTACACGACGTCAGGTCATAAATATACACTGTCATAGAGCTAGAAAGGAATAATAGTATAGAGGTGTAGTCGTGAAATCTGTCGCGCGGTCGATGTTGCGAGACGAGCGCCATCAATCGCAGCCGAATCGATTCAGACGCGACTCTCGATGAGTTATCGAATCTATTAACTCGAGAGATTACCGGATTCCGTACACTGTGCATAGACATAAAACGAGTAGACAGAGCTGTGTACTGTGAAAACTCACAGCTGACTGTTAAAAGAGTTATTTTGTACATAACTTTCGTTGGGAGTTTGTATTCACTTAACTATAAACAAAAATCTAAATGAAATGTTAATACAAGTAAGCACAAATAAAAAAAATGCGTTAACAAGTCAAAAACATAAAAAAATATAAGTAGTAAATTTTAGTATTGATGTAAAAACTAAAACACACAAATGTCTATAATATCATTTTGAAATATAAGTACCTAATAAATAATAATAAAATATATGTTATTTCTCCCATAAAGGTTTACATACTTACTGCTAGGACTTAGTTACTTCAGACACTTTTGGACTGTGTTCACCGCGAGTGCACGGCCTGTTCACCGCGTAAACGCGCGTAGTGTAAAGGCTCTTAATAAATACCAAGGAGCATAAAACCAAGGTGGTTATATCGTCATTGGTAAAAACACTATCAATATCGTTTTAACTTCAACATGATTTGAATTAGAATTATTTTAACGTATTAATTTTGTCCTGTCTACACTTCCGTGGCTCTATGCGCCGCGGCGCGAAGCAGACGATTTGTACTAATTATAACGCGCGAACGAGTCGCGACGCGATTAGCTTTCCACTCGCGAGAGATCAGAGAAACCACAATCCCAGGGTCTGTACTGTTTCCTAAGAACTACAATATAAACTTTAACATCAATGAGTTAAGGTAGATAGGTTTATTGACAAATATTTCCAGATTAATGACCCGAAAGAAATAAAGAATCTATGTCAAGTTAACTTTTAGATTAAAATTAAATAAAGCCGCTAGCAAAAACTTAATGAGTTTTTATTTTATTTATTGATTTATTGCAGTAATGTACATTCATTCATAATATTAGTATAGGAATTAGAGACTTTTGAGTATAGGAAAGAAATGGGTAAACATACTTACATTTTTTTCAAAGTCATGTTAACATAAGTTACAATTTGACTTTGACTTTGACTATACTTACTCACAGGTGTTAAGACTGGTGGGTCGGTAGGTACATAAGCCCTGTAAGGGCGTTGCAGCTTTTTGCGAGCTAATTAAGTTAGATAGTGACCTATTTTAGGATACTATTGTGTCTGTTCTGATCCTTGCCCCGTCACGTTCGATATTCGATGCGATGATGTGATAAAGTAAAATACAAATAATTTACATAGACCTAGAGATTTTAGACATTCCCGAAAAATTCTTAAGAGAAATCTGTTTAACGTAGGTACTTGTTCGTGAACTGCATCTGCATAAACACATCTAACGTCACAATTAAGAATATCTCAAACATAAAGGCAGTTGCACAACAATGCGGACACGTGTAGAGGATTGTGTGCATGTAACCCAACACTTGGGAACAAAAGCTGGCGACAAGACAAGTGTCAATATCCTCGCTGCAAGAGCTGCACAAGACGCCCGTATGCGAGGACGTACTGCACTTCATTCAACGGACATAATGGCACTTTACCCAGTCAGAGCACTTGTGGGAATGTCGGCGGACCACGTGGTTCAACAGTGAGACTGGTGTGAACCAATCACGAATCAAACGGCAATGCTCCGTGGCGAATCCACCCGCACCCTAGTTAATCGGTCAACGTAAACGCTACTAAAATTAACAACAAAAGTAATCACTTAAAAAAATAGCTACCGTACAGTCACAGACCGAACTCGAATCAAATATACCGTTACTAATTACAATCGAAAAAATTTCGAAATTGAATCCAAACATTTGTCTCCTAACGAATCGTGTCGCGGCGGCTCTGACTCAAAGCAGCGTGATTCGGCAATTCCGTTCCATTTTCGAATGCTCGCTGCCCATTCGTTCCCTCGGCTACGCCTACCTAATAAATTAGATGCCTCGCGTAGCACACCGCATAGTTACAAACTAATGAAATCTTGAAAAGATCTCAACCCATTTTCTTAACAACTTTTCCGAAAGAGCGACCGCCTTCAAAGATTTTGCCCGGAGAAATAATTCGCTAATAACGCTCGGCGCTCACACGGGTATGTTATGCAACCATAGGAATTTCATTAGATACACACGCGTCTGTTTGTTAAGGAGCTTTCCATTGCTAAAAGTTTCTTGAGGCGGGTATAATTCCTTTGTTTGTCGGGAGGGTGGCGCTCCCGCCTCACCCACTACGTTTTCTAAGTCATCGGCTCCAATTATGCCCCTTTGTAGGTTTTGATATGTAAATTCGCGATTTTATTAAACAAACCGTGATGCCATTCGGGAGCAGCGAGCCGGATTAATAGCTTCTTCAGATTTGTGTAATCGCTTTCTCTTAAGACAACAGCCGAGGTGAATCGCGAGGGACCTATTACTCGTTTGATGTTGCCGTTTATACCGAATTAGATCTGCCGGTCAGGGGACGATTGTGTGTCGACACCATTGTTTACTTGCTAATTATTTTTACACTCATCTGTTTCTGTAAACATAATCATAGTGAAGCATTAATTATCCGATATGTAATAACTCGATACTAAAATGTCGCTCATAAAAACTCGATTCGAGTAATCGCGACAGGAAACGGGCCGACAAATTAATCTGCACATACAAACATAAAGCGGACGTTACGACCGAAACTACCCATTCGATTTAAGCTTAATTTTTACCCCAGCACTATTAATAATTTACATGGGATAACGCCAACGTTTGCGCCATATTACAACACATAAATTAATAACGTCGCTCGCTTGTTTAACTGCGAATCAGATGAGTTTTATTGACAATTTTGTTGGGAAAGAGCAATTTGTGGGATGACCGCCCGATGACGCCAAGTGGTCACCAAATAGGGGAACGCTGAATGCTCATACGTACATCGCGTATGCAATTGTCATTTATGGAAGTATTTAGTAATGTCGATAGTTATGGCAACACATTTCGCTAATGAAAATGGCGAGAGATAGGTTCCAATAAATGTCCAATTATTATTGAGCCTGTGATTGCTGGGATAACTGGAACTGCCCATTTTGGAGTGTATTTGCATTTGATCTACCGTACAACATGGCGGATAAAGTTAGCCTAATTTTGTATTCCTTTTTTTAAATCTATTTGCACACGGTTTCGGTGTTTACAAAAAAGTAAAATGTGATTCATGAGCCATATAATTTTTGTGTTTTGTTCCACACAGTTTTTGTGTATAGGTTTGAAATGTAAATTTGAATCGCTCTTTAAAATAATGTCTCACTGCAGTAAGTAAATTAACTCAGTAAACTCCTGTATTAGCCAGTACATGCTAATGTTTCCATCAGTGTAACTGCGTAACTCAATACCTGCACGAATGTACACAATTGCATTTAGGGGTTGGACTGAGACTGACACACGGCGCTATTATTGTGCAAACAGGGGCTTCCGTCCGTGTGGAACAGGCTTTATTGAACTGTCGACTATGCCAATGAGCATGGAAATGTGCTTTTATGAAGTGACGCATTTTATCGGCGAATTAAAAAATCTATCGATGAGTACATTCTATAACATATCTTTTTAATGGCTAGTTCGTAGACACACAAATGATGTTTATGAAGGTCTTCGACATTTTACCAGAAGGGCTATTTATTATTGTAACTGTTGTCAAAAAGCAGTTGTTTCGGGTTGCCAATTGACAGTATAATGTACCGGTCATTGGATCAGCTACAGACCTGTTCACTCACGAAGACGCGCCCCACGACTTTTTATGAATGTTGTATTTATTGCAAACACATGTAGCGATGACCTACAAGCAACCAGCCAAAGTTAAGAGGCCGTTTTGGTCATATTTTTCATATTGAAATCTCTTGTAATCGTATTCCTCTTATCATGCATTCGCAAAATAGGATGTCGCCTCGAATTAACACAAGCTTTTGTTATCATTCAATTTGATTCCGCCGCTGGCTGTTTTATTATTTTAATGAGCCTCAATTTTCAGGGATAATTGAATGACCGTCGCGCAGCTTCGATTATTATTTCATTCGGTACGATATATGGGTAGCTGACGTGGTGGCCAGTAATGACGGACTTAAAGAACTCGAAAAGAATGTGCTACTTAATTTGCCGTGTTAAGGTTACGTTTCAGTAGAGCAGATGGACCTGTCAATATCCTAGTTTAGTTCAGCAATTATTTTCGAAATATACGACACGCTGTGAAATACTTTGACAGACATAACTGACAGTAGTCTCCATGGTAATTATGCATTTTGCTAGCGCACCTTTTTGCATTTCCGCGGCGATCTGCAAACGTTTTACTGCTAAATAGGGCTGCACCCGTTTACAACGATACAATCATATTAATTGCAAGCATAGCCTGTGCAACTTCGTACCTACTCAGTGCTAAAAATATCTCAGCTTTGCCGTGCTACACTTTCAACACGAACCTACTTACTTTATTTTAAAGTGAAACCGATAGTCCAATAAACTCAGGTAGACACCATCTGTTCAGGAGATGTTAGGTATTTAACTAACAAACACAAACATAAAATTGAGTGATTTTGAAACAAGTCGAAGTCGTTGAAACACGTAATATTTTTAAATGTACAGACATTACTCAGTTACACTTTTGAGTAGGAGTATTAATGCGTTACAAACAGTTTACAATACTACGATACAATAATTATAATATCAAATTGCGGTTTACGATAAAATTATTCAGTTCAGTTAGAAATTTATGAGTAGAGAATAATTTATTCTAGACCGAGACGTTAATTTGTAAGATATCATTAAAACGATCATGTTTATTTAGGCATCATTATAATTTTTGAAGTTGGCACATGATGATTAGTATCTTTAATAATATTATGATCCTTTAATTTCATGCTACTGCATTCTCTACCGTGGCTGTCTAGCCTCCTGATTACGATACATAGCAACTTTCACCTTTTGTCAAATGTCTGTCAATTGCTTAAGATTTGTCAGCCGTCTTATGTAATTGACAGCAGTAACTGAAACAAAGTTGTAAAAAGTTCGATCGTTATTAGGGCACGGTATCCTATTCAATATTAAAAATTCAAAAATTTGTGAGCATGGATGAATGGATGTTTGTTACTCAATTACGCAAAAAACTACTAAACGGATTTTGATGAAATTTGGTATGTATGCACTTTTAGGTCCCGTAAAACGACATTGGCCCGCGGGTAAAACCGCGAGACGCAGCTGACTGTAAAACTGTAGCTAACTGTAATCAACAAAAAAAAACAAGTCGCGTCTCTCTTCACCGTGCCCACGACCAGTCCGCTAAACGTCGCTAGCTCACCCCAGCAAACAGCGGACAATCATACAAGTAAATTATACGTGCATTCGGCACTAGCTCTAGTTTTAACTATAGTGTGGAGTTGACTTAGCGCCAGTTTAATTAGAGGGTGAGCTTTGATTTGTGTTTCCATGTGGCACTTGCTTGTTTAAAGTGAATATTGTTTTAAAATGCTGCGTGGTTTATAGCGCGGCGCGGTGGTCAGTTATTTAATTATTATTATTTTTATTTATTTCAACTTACTCACATTAGAAGAGGTGATAGGTTAACTACATTAAATAGTTTCAAAACTTACCTATAATGCAGCTAATTAATTATTTACTAACATATTTGAAATTGTATTTCTACTAACAAATATGGATAATATATCTGAATCATGAATAAATTAATTGAATTGAAAACCTTCCATTAGTAACTCCTCACTTTTTTAAACTGATGTTGACCCACTGGGCAAAGATCTCCCCAAGTCTTTCTACATTTCGTTTCCTGCGCCATTTCAATGCGCTAGTTCATTAAAAACTATTATTTATCGAAAATAAAATATGAGCGATAGGTGGTATAAAAGGTAATAGGTAGGTAGATGGATAGTCATAAATATAGTATTACTAGGTTCTATATCTAAATTCTAAGCCAATAAGCCATCTGCAAAGCGAAGGCACTGGACAGTACTGGGTGACCGCAAACCGCGGCACGCGTCTAGTCACGTTATATACCTACCTACCACTAGGTTTTACCACTGACTTCTCGAGTTACAGCAATATCACTGATGAAACGATCGAGAAATGGAATTTTGCATTTGGTTTTTGCCATTGTGTTACAAATCAATTCTTCATTTATTGATGCATGGAACATTCCAACATACAGACAAAGATGCATGGAACATTCCCCTTCTGCCAAGTAGCAAACTGGCACATAAGTAAAATAATATTGTCAAAAACAAACATAAAATACTGTAACAAAAGTTCTAAAAAATATGCCCTTCAGTTTCTTGCCGTATCTTCTGAGTAGTGGTTCTTTTTCCGATATGGTGGTAGAGTCATTGTAATAATTGACGTTCATGAGTGCGTCTGTGACGGCAAAATTTAAATAAAGAACTTTTGAATTGAATTGAATTCCATTTGTTTATTAATAGCTTGATATCAATGTTGGAATCTTGTAGAATTTTGAAGTAATAAAAGGCAAACAGTCTCACTTTTACTACGTCATATTTTAAAACTATAAAGATAAATTAACTATGTAGTTCTTCTTTGATAAAATCATATAAATATATGAATGATTACTTCTTCACGCTGCACTTGAACGGCTCAACGGACTTGGGTGGAATTCTGAATGGAGATAGGCTACTTTTTATCCTGGAAAACGGCGGGTGAAACCACGGGGAGCAACTAGTAACTTTTTTAATCTCTATCCAATGCGAACTATTTTATTCAGACTTATGAATAAATAAGTCAGCTAATTAATACCGATGCAAAAAGTATAGAAACTAAGAAGTTAATTTCTTATCGAAATGCGATTATTTATTTGACTAGGAACATTGAATACGTTGGCTCTAATTGTAATTAATGTATTATTTAACGCTGCTTGCATCAATTAAAATTAATAATAAAGTTGAAATTAATTGTAACTATTTTTTTTCAATACTGGAAAGCTAAAGTGCTCATAGAAAGTTGTTGTCATGCCATTCGACAAGTTTGATAAGGTAATTTTTATTCTGTCTTTGTTACCGTTTTCTAAGATTCTTTTTTTGTAGGATTAAGAGCTAATAATTGAGCGAAAAAAATGCCCTTCGGACAGCGCACCTTTTAAACGCGATTAAGAACTTAATTTTACCATATTTCGACAGCTCTCGTCGCGTGACTGATAAAACTATTATAACAAGTTTTTTATTCCTATCCACACAGTTTCGAACAAATTGATTGTTCGCCTAAAATGACAGAGGCACAATTTCATTTCTTAACTTCTTGGGATCTTGATTGACAATTGTAATTAATACGTAGGGAGATACAATGTTTAACATCTTTATTAATGATGCTTTTTGTTTTAAATTTATAATTTATTATATACAACATTTGTAGTTCAATAAAATATTATAATTGTGATATGAAAATGGTAATAATAATGGTGAATGTTAATGGAGGTTTCAAAACCTCTATCCTCTATCATTATTAGAACTCCATTTTTACACAGTACGAGATACGAGTACATATACGCGCTATAGTTTTATTTTGAGCCAATGTAGAGCAAGTAAGGCTTGATATGATGTCTCAACTTTAATTTGTCATATTTGAACAAGATAAGCCGAGAAGCTGGGAACGGAAGTCAGACGGTAGCTGTGGATGTGACACACGTCAGCTCAAAGATAATTCTGACGATTGAAAAAAATATCTTTATCATGATTGGGGATTTGGAACAGGTTTTAATCTCCATGATGTTTTAATAACAAGTCAAAATAATCTATTACATTTTCATGCGAATGTGGAGAGTAAAGTAATCAATAAAAATGACGGCTTGCGTGATATTAAATGTCGCGTTTCAGAATCAAAAAAAGTGGTTGTACATAAAGACCAATGTCTGATAAAACTTTGATCTATTAAATTAGATCTGCCTTCTAAGAAGCCGAACGCTTTATGACTCAGACAGTTGCATTTTTAATCTATACCACAGAAATGTTAGTAACAATGTACAAAATCCACAAAGAAATGTCCTTCATACGACGTAAAAATAGTAAAAAATAACTCATTAATTACTCACCGTTTTCTTCGTTCTAAAATTAAAATGAAAAGGACCAATCATAACCCGGATGTGGAACACAATAGAATGATTCCCACATGCCTCTGACAAAACAAAACAGGGTTTAAACATCGTCTAAACGCTGAAATAACAAACCGATTACGCCATGATCAGTGTTATGAGACGGTGTAAGTCATAAGCTGATATAGTGGTAGCGTAGAGGTAGCGATTGGCGTAATACTTACGACGGTATCTCTTCATGAATGTTATGTCTATTTACATATACCAAAGAAAACTAAATATTACTACGTAAAGAAGCGACACTCCCACTCCCCGCCAATTTGTCGTCACCCGTAATGCATCGATGAAAATAATGAGCAATGCCGTGCTTGCGTCACTCGGTTGTCACCGCTCGCTGCGAATGACTAATGAGTGAGATTCAAATGTTTATTTTATATGTGCGATCAATTGATGTTATTTGAGGTTGTTATGACCTTTTTGGATGACGACGACGACCTGCTTTACAGAGGTAGAGCAGGCCGGCTGACTATTTGACTTTGACATATGGACGAAACATATTGAGAAAAAGACGGAGAACGGCTGAAGACGGTGGAGCTGACCAGCACCTGACCTGACTGACGGAGGTCTGCCTATCTCTTTTTTCATTAAAATTCAATATATTGACTATGATACAATAATAATATACCTAAAACAAAATGGTTCGTTATTGTTCTGTGTATGGATGCAAAGAAAGCACTTACACAAATAAAAATCGGAGATTGTTTGGTTTCCTTCCGTTTTTTTTCGCGTCTCCCAGCTATGCGATAGTAGGTGTGAAAGAGAAACACTTAGGTTGCTTACGTATAGCGTTGTCCTTGTCGCGCGATTCGTATTAGCTCATCCCTACTTATAGGATCTTTGTTTTTAAATACTTCCAGGTTATATAGTATCACTAGTACCTAATTGCAGTATTAAACATTCTGTGTCTTTACAAGGGTTAAAACTCGCTGGAACCTGTGCTTTGCCCACATACGTGAAAACAGTAGCGGGTAGTCTCACTCAGCGAACCAATATTTAATAGTTTTATGATGTATTATCAAAACAAATCGCACCAAGTTACTATGAACTGTTATACGTTTCGGATGCAGAACGATTGTGCAACTCAATCGTTTTGATATTTGATAACTTTTTTAATTGAATATATGCGGTGTCAAATAGTGATCGATAAGCACTATGTGTGCCCTTAACAGATCTATCAGAACTCTTATTATCTAATTCTCGGCAAAATTACTGAGGCTGCGGCACGTTAAGCGAGCCTTTATAAAAGAGTTGTCCTGCAACAAATCTTGACACTTACATGTACACATCTTTTATTTTTGTATGGTTAGTTAACGTTTAGAGTAGTACCTTATGGTAATATTTAAACCCATTTATTTAATAATAGATTTCATCTTCCAAAGTTATTAATAAATATGAAAACTTTATCTGTAGATCTGTCTGAAATAAAGAATTAAATTATATTATATATATACATATATATGTATATATATATATGTATTTATATATATATATGTACGTGGTACTAGTAATACATTACAGTACATAGTTAATTGGCATAATGGCCCATGGTTATGGCTTCCAAGTTCCATTATAATTGGGTTTCATCTTCATTCTCATGTACGAGTATGTCGGTGTGTTATACAGACAATATTGATATTATTCCAACTACTCTTTGTTTAAATGTTTTAACATATAAATGTAATTATATACTTTTAATGTTTTAACATAACAAACGCGCGCTCTGCGTAATTAACGGAGTTAGCTTTTATGTGAGTAAATATTTTTATTGTTTCAGATTAAAAGATTATTTGATTTATTTTACTTCAAAGTAAGCACTTGGAAGTTTTTTACATTCACAATGGTTCTGAGAATTCAAAAATGAGTACGCGCAAGATAAAAAAGTTGAAGCATAGTAACAAAACCGGTGCGAACACAGACGTTTGGCATTTAATAAAATGTGCTTTCAACGTTAACATTATTCATGTGCACTAATATTTCTTTATCCTAAATTTAATTATAGCAATTAGCCTATTACAATAATAATTATGACTCCAGGGATGTACATTACTGTACATACATACATCCATTTTACATAAGTGTATTTCATCGACGTTCAAAATTGATTGTTGGAGAAGTTCAATCGATAAAATAATGTCTCTTGAAGTTAATTTAGATTAAATATTCTACTGTTCTTGAGCGAGATTCTTGTTCTGCCTAAAAGTTGATGCAAATAGGAGTTATGTATATTATCTTAAAATGGTTATACAGGTTTCAGTAAGTATTTTATTACTGTTTTTGCAATTAATTAACATAATGTTAAAGTTTAACAACATGACATATTCCATAACATTTATCAGACAAATTAATGTGAGTATCGTAAAAGCAAATAAAACTAAATATTACTAGTAAAAGTATCAAGATTTTATTCCCGGGAGCTCACAGACAGAAGCGGTCGATACAAAAGGACTTAACATATTTTTTCATCATATTTTATTATGAACTTCTGTTCAACATCCAGATGTTCGAGTCTGATCAAACAAAAGATCTTTCAGATATACTTACTGTAACTATTACAGTCTTGATTTACGGCTTACTTCTGTTTATGTTGAAATCCTATTTTTGTTATGAGATTCCTATTTTTTATCAATCTATTTTGATTCTAGGTAAATTTAATGAAAGTTAGTAAAAAAAGGAATTTGATAATTATTTTAATTGTTTTGATCATCGCTTTAACAATACAAGATACTTTAAATCTTCATAATGATTTTAAGGTTTTATTTGTAATTATAATAATAATAATTAATACATCCATAAAGCACACAGCAAAAGTAACGCGTGTCACACACGGTGTCACATTGAAGAGCTTTTACTAAAGTTCAAAGCTAGTTATTTCAGAGATACCTACTGTTTATTTTTATCCAAATGCTCGCCTCACACTTGGCCAGATTTTAATAGTTTATTTCCAAACTGGCTGTCGACAACGCCGATGTTTTTCTAATAACCTGTTTAACAAATCATAACGTTTATTTTTGTTCAACACTGAGCGATAGATTAAATACTAGTTTCTACGTAAACTGAGCTATCACACGTCCGGACTCTATTCTGTTTCAAATCTCGCGTATGTTTTGATTATTTTAATATTTCATTGAACACGTGAATAGTGGAGATAAAACTGGAGCAGCGGATGTACGGTACGCGTGCTGAGAAAGAGGACTGCGATATTGTGATGCTATCACCACCTATTTTCTCATGTAAATAAAAACTATGATGTTTTTATTTATATGAAAAAATACATAACCTAAATGACACACCGAATGACTGAAAGGCATATGAAGAAGTTGCGGTCAAAAGAAATTAAATTATATTAAATTTTCGAAGAATTTCGGGCACACAATTGCAGAATGCATATTCGACCTCACAAGGCGTACAAATATTCTACTCTGAAATTGATTATTTATTTTATTTTTATTATATTTATTCTTCTATATCCGTTAACAGTTACAAATAGAATGTAAATGCAACTGCATCTATCTTTCAAGTGCATTTCTAATGGCGCTTGTTGAAAAACAAGCACGTCTTTTTTTCCATCCCCAAATCTTTGTGTAGTTAAAAGCCGCCGATGGCATGCATACGACTCGTATGACTCGGCGATATTACTCGACAGAATTAGAAGAAATTAATTTAGAAACTAACTACTTCTGCCGCTCCACAGGTAGCGGAGCTTTTTTGAGATCGTACAAAAGAACGATTGGCTAAAAAAAACAACACAAACGGCGGGAACGGTAGCAAAACCTTTCGATTATTCCCGATGAAGCGTGTCAATATAAATAGAAAACTATTCAACATCGAAATAGGAACTAAATGGTATCGCATCCGTTAAGGACCCTAAATTTTAATTTGTTCGAGATAACTAACCACTGGCGCCAGTTGCAAAAACTTCACAATTCCTTCTTAGGGGTTGCGTTTGGCGGTTCATATTTCATTATCAGAGGCAGGTCACTTTTGTGACATCAAAAGATTTTTTCATTTTCAATCGAATGGCCTGGGCGTGACCGCGCGGCGGCCGGTGGCGGGCAGCGTGGTCACCCGGCCAGAAATTGTATAATTTTACACAACAAAACAATTCTGCAATATAAAGTCCGCGTGAATGGCCACGCCATGTCCGAACCATCGGCCGTCAACCATTCAGAACAAAACATGCCAAACGCACGCATCGTGAATGTTACACAATCAATTGAAAAGTGCAAAATGAAAAACCGCACCAAAGGGAAAATCATTAACGCTTTTCGACTATTTATTGCTTTTGACATTGATTGTCCATTAGTATTTGCCGTATGTAATAATTGCAAAGTAAAAGTAATGAAATAAAGCTTCAACTCCCATTGCTTTTATGAAGTTCATGCAAAATTCACCAGACCTTTCCCTTAATGAAATCCGTAGACAGGTAATAGTTAAAAGGGAATTTCATAGCAGACTTAGAGAAATGAAATAAAACGATAATATGTCGGGAGCTATAACATCTCCCAATGGGGTAAGAGTACGACAAAGGGAAATTGTTAGATGGCTCTTGAACGAGCGCGATAAAGTTACATTGATTATACTCATATCAAAAAAGGGAGGCTTGAAAGACATTCGTGAAGAAAAGTATTTTCAGTACAAAATTAAAGTAGCAGAAACGCGCGATGTGGTGAACTAAAATGCAAATTGTATATTAGTTTTATATTGTTAAATGTAATCCGATGCCAAACGGATTCAAAAAGCATAATAGTAGTGTAGGTAAATAAGTAGTTTAAATTTCATAACAATATTTTGACTTAAAGTAAGAAGTATATAAAAGTACCTGATCACTTTGAATAAGTAAAAAGAGTGCAGACTTGATTAATCCGTAGCCTTTGATATAACAGACAAAGAAACAGAGAAGCCCGTATCGAACCGTCTTGCTATTTTACCGAATTAGAAACAAAACGGATTCGAGAGAATTTTGCGAGTCTTTCTGAAGATGACGTCTCTCAGAGCAGTCATCGAGTTTCCTTTGTAATTAAATATTGAAATTAAGAAATGAACAGCCGCTAATTACAAGAGGTTGTCCCTCGGGGGCTGATTACGTTGCCCCAACATTCGCAGAAAGGGATGGGGGTTGCTACTGTTACAATTAATATTTTAGATTTTAATGTTGCTCGGTGCAGTTATTGTTACCTTTCGTTTGTACACTTTGGGTTTCTGTTATTTGATAGCCTGCACTTTGTGATGATATTTAATATAACGTGTTTTTCTTGTTTTGTCTAAACTTATCATTAATGTATCAAATTAACGTTTTGAAAAATTTGTCTCCTTTATAGTAAAATGTTGCTGCAAAACTTTACAATTAATGTCACTTTAAAACATGACAGAAGCTAATACAAAACATCTGTTTTATTAATTAAGCAGGAGACAGCAACATAGCCGGTAACGGGCGTAATCATGTTAGATAAATAAAAAAATATTAGCGTTAGCAGCATAGAGGGCAATAAAAAAAGAAATAGTGACGTCTCAGCAACTATAAATTTAGTGTTTGGACATTTCAATTATCCGGACCACGTGCCGTGCCGACAATGATGTTCGTGCCAACAGTAATAAAAATTAAAAAATAAGCTTTACAATAAAAAGCTTGTTGTTATATATGTATCTCATTCTATCGCTCATAGTACTATTCATGTAGAGATGATTACCAAAACAAAAGTACAATCACATGCAAAAAACGTAACAAAAGTACCGACGCAATAACTTGATGCAGCGATCACATCTGAGATGGAATTAGTTCAGATCTTAAATACGTTTGGAATGTCTTTATTAACTGTCATCGATCAAGAGAAGCTCCGGGAGCTGTTTAATACCCTATCAGACAAACGTAATTAGTTTTGTAAATAAAATGCCTTGAGAAATTGAAACGTTGCTGCTACCTGACTGTTACGGTGACTTGCTACATTAACTTATGATTGTACTGTCAGAAAGAACGGTGTTGTTTTGTTTAAATGCTATTAAAGTCAATTTTTTCATAGTTCTTTCATTTAGTATATTGTCTGCTATTATAGTTATAATATTACAAAATATGTTAAATTATTGAGAAAGAGCGACATAAGTATTATGAAATTTATTTTTTTAAATCGTAAGTGTGCATTTGTTTTATCGAGACAATTGTAACTTAGATTAAATTGCCTTTATAGTTTTTGTATTTAACTTTATTAGATCCCACTCGTTAAGCACGTCGGATTGCAATGGATGGCACAGGACCGGAAAGAGTGGCGTGAACGAGAGGAGGCCTATACTCAGCAGTAGGTGGATACGGGCTGATTAGTATTAGATCCCATTGCTAAGTTATGGTCCCTCTCATCTATTTCCATGGATCTCTCTAAATTGTGATCTCAGCCCAGTCACTCCGGAAAGAGTACAAATTGTCTTGTCAACGTTTTCTAGGCCTTCCTCGGCGTGCGTCGACGACCGTCTTCAGGCAACCATTGCTTAACTACTTTGTCCACCTTTGGATTGGATGCATTTAACAAAAGACGTGGTCCTCCCACTCTCATCTCAGCCAGACACTTATATCACCTACGTCAGCAATGCCTTACTCCGCATTGCCATCTAAACTTGTTATTTATGTGTTTTTTAATAGTAAATGAACTGCAATTAAAAAACTGTAAGTACCACAAAAACTAATCTTAGTAATTGAGATAAACCAAATAAAAAATAAAAATTTGCAATAAAAAAATGAATGACTTATCTCTTCGACTGTATCAGATTTAATTCAAGATTTAATCTACTTTATTCTGTACCTTAGAAGCATTATTTCTTTGTGTATTATTTTTATGTAGTGCTCTACGAAATTAAAGCTATTTGAATAGTTTTGTAGTTTGACGTGGAGTTAGTTGACTTGGAATGCGATAAAGGAAAAGATAATTAAGAATAAAGACATAAAGAGAAAATGGAGGAGTTTCATCACTCCTGCCCTAAGGGGCAGGTAACATTAGGACAAGCTACCATGGATATAATTGTAAAATAGAATTACGGTCGCAAAACTTTTCCACCCCAAAGCATTTTTTATTTAATTTTTATTTTTACGACACAATTAAACGCGGCTTTGCTTTCACTTTTTATTGTTACTGTCTTAGTGCCCTCTAATTTTTGGCTTCAATTACATTTTTCCTCTGTTGTTTTATTATACATTGTTTTTAATAGCAGAAGTTCAATGAAAATATAGTTACACCGTTGTTTTTAGAGATCATGTTATTTGTAAAACTCTTTAATCTAATAACTAATTAAGAAAATGCATCAATGGATACGAAACAAAACACAGGACATGTAAAAGATTTCTGTGAAAATGAATCTGATCTCAAAAAAATAAATAGCATAACGATTGTCACTTATTGCAGAAATCGAATGCATGCGGGGAAGTCCCATGTTGACTAGTGTTATGTTTCCATATTTAGATTTAAATTAGAGATTCAAACGTTGTCAATAATTGTGGTCTCTCTTCTTCCTCAGGTACTTCTCAAGGTGAATAGGTATTATGTATATCTAAGGAAGGAATGAACAGAGCTCCGACCGGAACTCGTTTAGAAAATATACCAACGATTTTTTAACCGAAATCATTTATCATGTTTGCACTGAGCCCAAGACAAACTGCTACCGCGTTTTAGTTTGCCGTAGATAAGATTAGGCTCGTTTGTTTTACCTTGTCTACCGATTCTCGGACCATTTTTACGACAGAGCTTCATTGTTTTGTGTAATACCCAGACATGGTGTTTCCGAGGGACTCAGTTAAAGAGGAAACCGTGTATCAAAAAATTGTGTCATGTTACGGTTAGCGGATAGATGACATTTTTTACTACAGTTTCATTTCCTTTCAAGTTGCCTTTGACCAATCTCACCTGGAAGTGACGATGTGGTCAAACAAGCACGCTTGCCCAGTAAATACCTGTTCACTCTTGATTTGAACACACCCAGATTTTATTTATGTAGAAACACAGGCGACGTCAAAGCATTCCATTTCTTTGACATGATGACTGATCCGTGACCTATTTCATAGTTGTATTTTTTAATAACTATTATAATCCTTAAAGCATACTTCTTGGTAAATTGCGATCGCGTAATTGAGGACATCTAAGAATTTGTATTCAAACCACATCTCTCTTGACAAGTATTAACGGTGATATTACATAGCATTTATTATAAGAACTCGTAATATAAATGTGCGAGCCTTCATTAAAGCATTTAGTTGTTTGGTGTCCTTTTGTTTCTCCCTCTCGAAATGTAAGAAGGGTTTTATCTTAAGTATAAACATTCCCATACGAGTCCAGGAGCTGTAAGTTGTAAATAATCACGCGTAAAAAAAACACATACAGATTATGACTATTAGCTTACAATGGACTGTGAGCGCGTTGCTTTTGGACTTTTGGCTTTTTTTTAATGTATACGAAGGATGTTTACGCCACGTGAACGCTATGATTTAGTGTCAGTAATTATTAGTGAGTGTGAACACGTCCACTAAGAGCAGAGAAAAACTAATACAAATATAATAACAAAGACTCTGGCGTCTATTCATAGATTGTCGGTAGTTGATACTGTTTGTGTACTTAATAGCTTCACGTGATGTTTAAAGATCCTGGAGTTTTTTATGTAGTCAACACTGATGGGATTAACTTGGAAATATGCCGTCGGAATCGTTTCATCTCGTTTTAAAATCACGTACTAGAAATCAATGTGACTTATCTCTGCTTTTGAATGTACCGCAGAAATTTTCGCTCTATCTGTATTGAGTTCGTCGATCAGGATTTGTTATGTTTGCAGAACTATCTATCAAGGGCGTATCTGTCAGTAATATCTGGGGACTCCTTTGTGGATGGTATTTGATCAGTGACACGGCGGTGAGTGATGAATATTGCCACGCAAATATACAAAAAGCAAAACTATGGCGGTGTTAGTTTCACTATAGGGATGGCCCGGGCAAGGGGTGAGTGAAAGGAGGAATTCGCTTTGATGCTAACGTTTTTGGATGCGAGTGTACCAAACTTTGACGGTCTCTTTTCTTTCTGTCTTGTTATGTAAGCTGCTAAAGCTAAAGTTACTAAAATATTTGTGGATAAAATAAATAATTGATATTTACGATGTTAGTAAAAATTCATAAACTGTTATCAAAAAACAAGAAAGGGACAGATTAATTGGCATTGCATGCTAATAAATGGATTTAGAATGCATTGTCATCGAATTATGAGCGACCCTGAAAATCCAGCCGGATAGCTAATCGGGAAGTGCTCGAAATTTGAGTTGCAACATTCCACCCGGAACGACAGACAGACAAACAAGAAAGTGACTTAATAAAAACGTGGAAAAATATATCGTTTAGACTTTGACGGTCACAATATACTATGTATGAAGATGAAGAAGCTAAATCGAAGCAACACCAAACGGGTGTTAAATTTTTACAAATTTGGTACGTAAAATAAAAACACGCAAGTATAGATAAAAAGCGCACTTGACATTCACTTACGATGCCTTCGCTCATTTCACATTTGACCCTCGAGGAATGCGTCTCCGTACAAACCTTCGCATAAATATTCCTTCCTATAAATCGTTCGGTAATAAATCGAACGGTTTTTAATGGCGTTTATCGGTGAGCTTTGCGGTATTCAGATTACGCGGGTATGGCGGAGTATGGACTAAGTGGCGGCATGGGAGCGGCACGTGCTACCTTATCTGACTCCCTTGACACTTTCAATATTCGATTTCGTGTTTTTTTGTTCGTTTTTGCAGCTCAGTTCTGTTAGATTTTTTGAGACGACTGTACAAGGAGAAGAATACATATCGGTTGTGGGCGGCCGTTTCAACACAGATTGACTGGTAATTGAAAGCGTCTCCGGAGAGGTAGAGTTAGTTTTATATTTATGACTGTTGAATAATTGTCCACCTACATTTGCATCAGAATACAATACTATCATTTATCAAAATGTATTCAGCGTGGAGTTCAATAATTACTTAAAATTTCTTTAGTTTAGTAGGTATTTGAACTTTATAATAATTAATAATTAGTTAATAAACACTAAGAAATCCTTAAATCAAGTCACACTTATATCATAATTCTTTAACAGACACGTAAAGAAAAGGAACCATACAACTGCATCCCAACACGAAAGCTACCTATACATATAGGTAATTCATTTTATAACAAAAAAAAACGACTTTAATTCTGATGTAGGTATCTTAGAAGTTCAAGGGCGAATATTTATATGGGACCACCTTGTAGCTATACTAAACTAAAGCAAAAAGAATTTTCTAAGTCAGTTTATAAAGGACGGAGTTCTGAGGTACCTAACAAACATTAAAACGAAACAATCAAATTGAGAACCTCCTCCTTTTCAACTTGGTTAAAAATGCGAATCGCTGCTTCAAGCTGATCTAGAAGTTAGCAAAGGAAAGTAACTCTCCCGAGATTTAATAATTATTTATTCATTATTATTATTTTTTTATTTTTTTTATTATTTGATAGGCAAACATTTGACCGCTGTCTCACCTGATGGAAAGTGATGACGCGGTCGACGATGGATCATGCTTGCCTAGAAGATACCGATTCACTCTGGATTTGAAGACCTAGATTGTAAGTATCGGGAAACAGAGACGCTGGTAAGGTGTTCCATTCCTTGGCTGTTCGCATTATGAAAGTTGAAGCGAAACGCTTTGTTCTGGCAGGAGGAATGTCAACCATAAATGAATGCCGAGTTTCCGTACGTCTTGTTGTCCGATGGTAGAAAGGAGATGGAGCAATTACACTTAAAAACACAATTCAAACGAAACAGTCATACTTACACCAAAATCCTTTATCAGCTCGTGTCACGTCAAAGAAAAAGGAACCACAATCGCACCCCAACGCGTAACCGAAAACGAGACTCGCCGCAATCCAAGCTAATGGAGTGTCTCATAATGACGGTTGCTGACATAAAAATAAATAGGCGAGAGTCAGTTTCTGCGTAAGCCGATACTATGATAACAGCATCGCTCCCCCGATAATTGCCGAACTTGGTGGTTGGCGGCACCTACTCATATATGAGGATTAGTTGCCATGAATGTAATTGATCTGCAATCTGAGTTTTGTGTATTTGTACCAAAAAAATATAGAAAAAAAGAAAATGAAATGAACAACCATTTATTCGACACGACAAACAAAAACAATCTCAAATCCTTACTTAATATTATAAACGCGAAAGTTTGTATGTATGAATGTTTGTTACTCTTTCACGCAAAAACTACCAAACCGATTTTAATGAAATTTGGTATGTAGGTACTTTAGGACTTGGAATAGCACATTTTTTTCCCGGAAAGAACCGCGGGGCGCAGCTAGTAATAAATATATGCTTGGCGTGCCAAATAGGCTCAGCTCAGTATAAAATACTGAGAGTTTAATACAACTCGGCGCTGATTTTCAGCTGATACTCGTTTTGTTATGAGCACTGTGAGAAATTGACTAGGTATATATTTTTAATAGTTATAAGCTTGCGTTTGATCACTATCTCACCTGATGGTAAGCGATGATATGGTATAAGACTCTAAGAGGTAGGTATCACTCTCGCGTAGAAGATCACTTTCGTTTTGAAGACTCCTAGGCTGTAGTTGCCACGAAACACTGACGTTGGCAATGCGTTCCACTACTTGACTGTTTGTAAGATAAAGCTGTGTGGAAGCAAAACGTTTAGGAGAAATGTCTACCATGGATAGATATATATGGAATATCATATATCATATATGGATCATATATGGATGTCATACACGGTAGACAGACATCCCTCTGGACATCTAGAAAAATACGGTATATAGATTGGCTAGTCATCACTTTTATCTGTCTACTAAGGTTAGTGCCTTAATAAAAGCGATGAGTTTCATGTTTAATCCCTTGTAAATAGATTACCATTAACATGGTTATTGATTTTATTATCGGTCCTTTTTTGTATATTGAGGTTTAGAGATTGTTAAGAATTTTAATTTCTTTTTCTTAGAATCTTAATTTTGCATCTTTAAGTATGTTACAATTATTTTCGGATCTGTTATTCGTATAATGTAATCTATCTGATCCTAAAAAACCTTTTGTAAAAGACCGACCTTTAGTAAAACCAAAGAAAACTAAATATTATTACGTAGTAAAACTGTTCAAGCTTCTAGGCGGTAGGACTCTCGTATGCGAGAGGCCGTCTGGTCCGTTACTTGGTACCATCGCGCACTGCTTTGCCAGTTATTCTGTTGCCAAGAAGAAGTGCTTTACTATTTTCCGCTTTGAAAGGCATTGTAGCCAGCTAAATTACTGGGCATAATAGACATCACAGTTAAAGATCTGATCGAATATCTTGAGTTGACGAGCGCAATGCAGTAGGTACTTTGCACGGTATTAAAATTTCTGGGTGGCACCGCAATTGCTATGTGCAAGCGCGGTTTGAGCACTCGTCTCTGAAATAATACGCAATAAATACTAATAAGCAAAATCCTTTTACTTTTTTTGTATCACAATTTCGTAACCATAAGCCTTTATGTAATTAAAGTTACGTCGCTTACAAGGGTAAAGGGCGAACTTAGGTTCGGAAGTGCGCAATAGGCTTACGCGCAAAGATTTAGGTGACAAACTTTATTGCGTCCAAGAAATACCGTTGTCTATTACGTGAACATAAATCACGGATGGGAAAACAATAAGCGTGAAATTGTGGAAACTGAGGCAGTCTTGCGGTATTAAATCTTAGGGGAGTGAGATAAATAAAAATAAATCTGTGGAAGCCACCCTCACGCGAGAACTTGATTTATTCGATAAGTAGAGACTTTAGAAGCGCATGGGAAGCCAAACTAGATTGTTTTTTGTTTCTAATTAATAAATTTTTACTTTTTTGTTTCTAATTAATGATTTAGCGTTATTAAATAAAACGTGATATCGTTTCTTTCTTTCGTTATAGTTTGTCGGTAGCAGATCACGTAATGAAGATTTATGCGATGATTTCTTTTAAATAGCGACTTCCTAGGAATGTTTTGCATATTTTATTACGTTTAGTATAAGTAATTACTAGGATGTTAATTTGCATGCTGCTCCACATAATCAGTGGCTTCGCACTTGTTGTGTTGAGAAATGACCGTTGCAATTTTTCAATAAGTTGAAATGCAGTGTATTTTATTGTACGTATGAATTAGCGCTAATAACTAATAATATTACTTTGATCTAATATTTAAATTTTATTTTATGTTGTCAGTTATGTTTTACTTTTTTTTCTCGATATATCTACTCTACTCAGTCACCTAAAGATAGCTTAGGTGTCATCCTACATCGGTATCAAACAAATGCTATGTCATAACCTCATAAAACTCATAACATAACATTATGTCCCCATACATATATACTCGTATGTATAGGTGAGTCATGTGGTGTTTCTCTTCGCAACCCCATTTTATTAAGTTATCTTACTGCTCTTTTCTTTGACATTAGGTAAATATTTAAAAAGAAAAAAATAGTACTCGAAAGGGGCTTAAACTCGAGTCTTTGGAATTCCAAAGACGCAAGTATCGAGCAGCATTGCTTGAACCATATACTGATACACATTCCCTTACGTCTCTCCCCTTCTGTGTCAGTCATTTAGAATATTGTCATTTAGGATATAATGCTCTTTCTTGTAGTCTAAGTGCAATGTCCCTAACGGCAGTAACGTGCTACTATGTCCGCAGCTCCAGACCCGGTCGACCTCCGAAGCGTGCGTCCGGAGTTGGCCTTTCTCTCGCTGCCACGCAGTTCCCTGGTCATCCCTTCAAGAAGCACCGGCTAGAGAATGGGGAGTACTCGCCGTATGAGAACGGACATATGAGTGGTGAGTTCACTGAACTTTCTAAGACCTAAAGGATAAGGTAAACAGACTAAACAGTCTCTCTATTGCTCATTAGTGTCTATAAGAACTGTCACCATAAAACGAAGAGATCGCAGTTAAGGAACACGGGTCAATGCCTTATTTATATTAGAGTTATAGCACAGAATACTAAGGGACAGAAGCATCACTCCGCAAATAAATTTAAACAAATAGCGACTCTTGCTATGAAGCAATAAAATTCAATTCAGCTCGCGTAGCGCTGCATACCTACCAGTCATATTAACCTACAGAGCGCCTCTCTTTCTATCGCATAGTTCTTATCTCTTCTGACGCGGCATGTGTAATGACGCCCGACCCGCTGTCGGTGTCCGGCTTTGTACTTGTAGCTTTGTACCTACAGCGCGGAGTGCGCTAGGCCTGGTATTAAAGACCAATAATTTCGACGGAAACCATAAGTACCAATTCTGGTCGTGTTCATTCAGTGTCTTGTCGGTATAGAGTATTTGTTCGTTGATTTTATCTGTCTAATCATAAGTTCAACGTGTTTCCGGAAGAGGCACTCCTCGTAAGATGATTGATGCTTCAATGCTTTACTCGTTTCCAAATGATCATATTGTAAACGCATCATAAACTTAAGCATAGACAATCGTACGATTCATGCTATTCTCATTATGAGATCTGCTCTAGGCTTTGTGTCAGGAATTGCTGAAGCTATTAACAGCAAAAACATCTAAATATTGAGATTGTAATCAGACTTTATGATGAAACAAACTCCACCATGACCCGTTTGTGATAACATCAACCGAGTGCGTACGGGCCCGACACCCGGACGGGCTCCGGATATGAACCTTCTCGGGAGGTATACTCCTCATTTCATATACAAATTACACAAATACAAATATCCCAACACAAATGGAGAAAAGGGAATAAAGTGATTAAATAGAGCTCAGCGCAAGACGGCGAGCAATCAATCATTTTTGTCGCTTGCGACTCTGTTGATCCAAGCATATTGCCTTCTCGTTTGCTCCAACATATTTCCAGTTTTCCAACTCGTTCTGGCCTGAAGTGTCGTGCCAGACAAGGGAGCAATTACATTCGTGATCTTGCATAAGCGGCACTTGCTTATCGCGCACTGCCGCATTTGACTTTGAGTGTAGTTAGTTCGCTTTTTTCCCCAAATTTGCAATTCGAAACACTCTCATGACTGGAACGAGCGCTGTTTCGTTTTTTTATTGCGATTTTCTCTGTTTCTGTATGAAAACAAACGCAATTATACTTTTACTCTGGTATTTCATACGTAGTCATATTTTTTCTGACTCCTGTCACTATTTACTTAGACACTGGAATGTTTCCAGTTGTTGTGTTTCGTAATCGTCTATGCTAAGATGGTTTTAATTATAACACAATTAGTGGGAAGATGGATGGGTCTTGGAAAAGGTCTGAGAGTTACATCTTTCGAAAAATCTCATGATGTTGTTAGCTATGTCTCTGGTACATTTAGAAAATTGGTGCCTTGTCAGAACTGTCCATTTATATTACCAAAATTAAACATGATAAAATATTAATGGCATATGTAACGTAGGTATTGAAAATTAAATCACAACCCAGTTCAATTATTTTCCACCAATTTTCTGCTGTGATAATAATTTAAGCCCATCATAATTAATTCGTGAACGTATCAAGTTTCTGTGTTCCGAATCTGTATACGGGCTCCAGCGCTAAGCCAATATTATTTTGACGAGTCGTTGACAGTGGTTTACAGTTGATGAAACAAACACACACATTAACATATAGTCTTGGGAAGGTGCACGCACACAATCACAGAAGTTCTAATACAAACGCGTGATCTCAGACACACATGCGAGATAGGGGTGTCAATGTTTGAGTGAGTGAGGAGGCGGGTGGCCTATTTTCACCCCGTGAAATAATAGGATACGAAAACATCGGAGCCAGAATATAATCCTCCTGCTAAGGTTGAACGGAATGGAAATACGAATATGAAATGCGTGAAAGGGATGTGGCTGATGGAAGGGTTGTTACTCGTAGCCGATGTTTATCTTAAGGCGGTAAATCTAAATCGATGTTGATTCTAAAACGCATTAGGTAATTAAGCCTATGCCAGACCATTTTGTCCGTTTCTCCAGCGAGGCTTTTGTTCAAGACAATTTTCCTTATTTATTAATAGTACTACTTTTCGAAGTAAAATGGAAAGATGAACTTTGCATATCAAGCCAAAGACAATACAAAAGTTTTTTTTATTTTTACATAAATGTCAGTAGGTCAGTAAACTTTCGTTATTTTGACAACCCTAATGTTTCGGAAACTGGTATGAAAATGATGTGTTGATAATAATTATCCGTGCGGTGTCGCTGCGATTCCTACAGGGAGGAGAGGGAAGGAGGGATAATATAAGGCATTATAACATTACTCGCCTTACTTGTCGTGCAAAGCGGTACAAAGCATACATACTGATTGAATTCTGCGACTGAAATTAAGTAAGGATTTGCCTGTTTGCGTTCCGGCTGGGGGTTTGAGATCCTGTCTGTTCACGCCTTTGTATAGCTTTTATCTGTTGTTTGTGAGCTTTTGTGATATGAACGTTAGAATCATATTGATAGTGTAATTTATATATTAATGCGTTTACAGTTTTGTCCTCTTAATTTACAAAAATGCAGTCATTTCGATATTGTATAGTTGTTTGCATTTGATGTGGGTTTATAAAGCTTATAAAGCGTCATCATTAAGTCGTAACTACTGTTACAACCATAACTCAATTTTCTAATTAGAGCACTGAATTCGTTCCTAATTAGAGTTTTATTTCTACAAAGTTACTAACAAGCTTCGCGCATCGCTTGCAAATAAAAACGCAGACACCACAAACGACCATTATCTAAGCCAACTTTTTACAAGTAACAAACAACGTTATTGCACATTTATCGGACAACAAAAAAGGAATCGCATTAAGTCTATATCAGTGAGATTATTGTGTTTTTCTGATTTCCGTATTCACAGAAAAAGGTTTGATAAAACAGTCGACCACTAGCACAGCAAAGTCCGTAATCATAGCGACTTCTGGCCGTTCGCAGCAAAGTTTATACAATTTTAATGGTTAAAACATCAACTGGCAATTGCCGGTAATCAAACAAATTGCAGTTGCGCCTTTAAAGGCAATCGTAATAATAAACGCAGTGGCAACAATAATTAAACGCCGTAGCCATGCGGGACGATTCAAAAAGTGTTGCTTAGGCGGTTTCAGACTAGCGTTTTTTTGCACGTATACGGTCGTTTCGGCATACGCGCTTACACGCGCGCTACGTTTCGTCCTTCAAAAAACCGGACTAGCGTACACGGGCTTATTCCGGCGTGTTCGCTCGAACTGGTAGTGGTGAGTCAGTATCAACATGGGAGGCGTCTCTCGCGGCTCGCGCTTATACGAGCTTATAAGCGCGTCAACGCTCGTACGAGTCGCGCGTCTGGCAAAAGGCGCGCCTATACGTGCCTACATGCGCTTCCAAAAACGAGCTTATACGCGCGTATAAATCGCTGGTTTGTAACCGCCCTTACGGCTTCAACCATTTCTAGAAAACACAGAAAAAGAAATGACAAAAAGCTGTAACATGTTTGCCGTACGAACAGTGCGAATCGACAAGGCATGCTTTAATACTGCAAGTGTCGATCGGGCGGCTTTTTGTACGCTGTTTGGCAAAAAATGTTACTTTTTACATCGACCTTTAAAGTTTTTTTATAAATGGTTGGTATGGTCGTTTAGTTCCTAAGTGACAAGCATTGTTTTAAATAAAAGCTCATTAATGTTATTACGAGTAGCAGTTGCAATTTTATATCAGTACGATATTAATTAATTAGAGCAGCTAATTTATTTTCTCTATTAGCTTATTCTAATTAATACAAGTCGAACTAAAGCTTGAAATATTTCTCTACTACTAATTATCACCTCTTCAACCTCGTATGTAATTTTAGAGTTCCGTACTCCAAGGGTAAAACGAGCCCTATTACTAAGACTCCGCTCCGTCTGTCTGTCTGTCCGTCTGTCAACAGGCTGTCATGAACCGTGATAGTTAGACAGTTGAAATTTTCACACATGATATATTTCTGTTGCCGCTATAACAACAAATACTAATAATTATTATTTTTTAGAAAAAAACAAAAACCGATTTCAATGTATCTTCGAAGTCTAAGGTCACATATCGATAAAATTTATATGGGACCACTTCGTAGCTATACTGAACCCAATGCTAAAAGAATTTTCCAAATCGGTTCATAAATGACGGAGTTCTGAGGTAACAAACATAAAAAAAATACAATAGAACAGAGAACCTACTCCTTTTTTGAAGTCGGTTAAAAAACAGAATAAAATAAATATTTAAGGGGGCTCCCATACAGCAGACATGTCTTTGCGCCGTTTTTATAGATAATGGTACGGAACCCTTCGTGCGCGAGTCCGACTCGCACTTGGCTGGTTATTTCTTATTTCTGTATACAGAACCCTTTTAACAATATAATTAACCATGTGATGTCGACTCTACCCACCTGCGTTTAACAACGTTCCTTTTCAACGACTATTCGCAGATCACTTATCGATATCGATTTAATAAATTGATAAATCGATTATCTACTTTCAACTGGCTATAACGATATTTGCAATGTTAATAAACATTAATTCGACAAGTTGCGTGCATTCTCTGACGTTGATATATCTTGCTGTCATCTGCTATTGTTTCTAATCATAGGTTGCGGTTGAATGAAATAAGAGCCACATCCCGTGGAAAGTCAACCAATTACATATGAAAAGGAACCTCGTATCTACAAGAATAAAGAGTCTTCATATCTTGTGGGGTCAATAACAAAAGCCATTAAAGCTATTAAAACTGGAACAGTTCTCGCACACCACTACTTGGTTAGATTCGGTTAATGACTCTAAATCAATAAATAGCAACAAATGATTCCTCAGTAGTATGTATATTAGGATTTTGGTTCATGTATATCCCGTTTGAATCGTACAGGAATGCACGTCGGTATTCGCCAGGCATTTTAACCCAATTTCACAATGGAGGTATCCAAATGTAGGCATGTTCTTTACTCCGTGTGTCAATGCCGATATTTCGAATTCCAAACGTTCGAATTGTGTAAATTATGCGAATAATCTCACCCCCATCTGTTTGTTGTTACTTACTCTGTCATCATTAAATATATAGCTACGTACCAGCGATATCATTCATAATTTTTATAATGCTTTTGGTTTAACAAAGTATATGAGTAGAGTTTTTATTGTGACAAGATTCTAAATAAGTTGTTAACAAAAACTTTTTCTAAGCTTACATTCGATAGAAACAGTATATTAGTTACTTCTAAAAAGTTCTTCATTGTTTTGTTATTAAAAAATTTACAGTTTCAAGATATTATGTAGGTAATAACACCTTAACTAGAGCATTCCTTCTATATTGTACCATCATTGTAGTTATCATACTTGTTAATGATTACCGCGAGACAATTTCCATACACACATTAGCTGTGAAGTATTTAATTCCCATCGTTCTGTCGTGAACAACGGCGCTTACAATTTAGAATGTGGTTTTACTACCCACTTACATTGCTCACACCTTGGAATCATCATGGCGGATTTGTTTTTTGCCCAGGGGAAAGGCATGGCAAGAGAATTTCTTTTAATTAGCAATACCGATGTTTTATGCCTTCTGCCGTTTGCGCTGCCAACATTCTATGGATAATTAAAACGTGCGACATTAAATATAAAGTTTTTAAAAGGACTTTTTCTTGCGCCGTTTCATTAAAATGTTTGGATATTGCAATGCCTTAATTTGACTAACTTGTTATAAGTTTTTTTACTCTCAAACAACGATGTTTGGAAATTTCAATGCCAATGTTTTGACCTATTAATAACTTGTTTTGACCGTATGTAGTATTAAAGTGCTGCACTTATGAATAAAATTATATAAAACATTTAAAAGTATCATGTCAGAATCAAATATAACTGGCTATAATTGTCAAGCTAATTCCTTTGATTTATTAACCATTTATCAACATGTCGATACGGTTTTGCCTGAAGCGAGTTCGGACGAGCGATTGTCGATCAATCGGCGATCAAGTTCGAGTCAAATTATACGTTCGTTCTTCCGTAACTTTATAAAAAAGCGCTGTGTCCGTTTGTTATTAAACCGATGGCACATAATAACGGATTATTAACTTGTCGAAGTAATGGGTGTCACTATACGAGTGAGATTAATTTGACCATCAACGACTGGACTTGAAAATAGTTCGTTAAAGTGTAGAGCAATCTTTATAGGTTTTGCCATAACAACCTATATTAATAGTGTGCAAAATTCTAATATTTTTATGTCACAACATAATATTATGTCATCAAAGATGAGTTCGCCGCCATGTCCTAAACGAAATTCCGCATGATATTCGTCATTAAAGCCAGTGAGTAGCCAAATAACTACTATCACTTCATACTGATTTTTGTGATGTTCGATCATATTTTCAATAGTAACATCTGCTGCCAAAACCGCCGGTAAATAATCTTCCTTTTGTGCAACGTTATTAATAAAAATATGGCTCGATATTCCATCTTTGATACTCGATGTTACAATGGCATGTATTCTTTTGAAAATATTCACGGATGAACTGCTTCTTATTGAAACGTGATTCAAATCGAAAACATTTCATGCCTAGTAGCAAGATTATGTATCCTTTTTGTAAAGACTTGAGTCAATAAAATGTAATTCAGGTATTCGAACTTTTATGATTTGCAAATAAATATTTAAAGAGCATAAATCTGGTTCTACATATTAGAAAGGTCAGCAATTAAAATAAATAAAATTCATTTACTTCAGACAACCTGGTCCATAGTATTTTTAGTATATACATGCAGCTTACTCACTATGTTAATTCACAATTAAAACTAATATTAAATTAAATTAAATAGATTTAATTGAAATCATAACACAAAACTATACAATACAACACTAATAACAATATTTGAATTAAATTTACTCCGTCTATTCATCAATTCACATGTCTGACATGCAAATCGATGAGCCGTCGAAGAAAAACCGAATCCCTTCTTTCCTCTATCATCTTCAGTATTTCGTTGCTACTTCCCCTCACACATTGCATAACTGAAGCGGTTTTTTTGCGAATGATCGCGTAGAAGTCATCCACGTGAGCATCCGCAAACATACCGGATACACTACAGAATCTTAGAAATTTCAACAATATTCTGAAGGTATTATCAAAGAAAACTAAATATTACTACTGAACTCTCAGAGCATTGTACGACCTTTGTGTAAAGTTGGTCCATAGTCCACTCGTGTAGAAACTTTGACAAAACGCTATTGATTTACTGATAGTATTAAATTTGTTTTATGCGATCCATAAATGTATTCTTATATTGGCTTCATAATTGTTTAAGTTATCAATGATATTTAACTATGCTTGTATAACAACTTTAAAACTTAAACATCTATATCCATACATAGTTATCCTCACACATTCGGGATAAAACTCTATCCCGGTCAATTTACGAGTAATTAAGCCTGACCCTCTTTCACACTTGGGGGAGAACTTTTATTTGGTCCGGGAAAATTACCGCTTAACGCGTGTCCTATTGGCTGGTATTGCGTTAAGATTCCCGGGAAAATAGGATCTTGATTAATGTGGTATTTTGGGATAAATCGAGCAATTATGTATGTTTGTAAGCGTTCCTTAAAATGTCTACGATTGTACGCGTGTTTTATTTACTTAAATCATACTAGTTTCATCAACACCTATATCTATTTTAACTAATAGCACAGAATACCTAATAGAAAATTGATGATTATAGTAATGAAAATGTCATGCTACATAAAAGGCTGTTAAATTTATTTTTATAATATTTTGCGTTGTAAAAAAATGACCAATTTAGTCCGTTTCATTTCCACTGCAACATGGCAATGATGCAATTATTAAAATGAGTTTTAAAGTTGCAATGCACGTGATTCAGTTTTAATGCATTGCTTATGGCAACATTGTTGTCTTATGGATAAACGTAAACGTTCGATCTAAGCAGCTACAACTTCTCAAATTGCGTTTGTAAGTGAGGGAGTAGGATTAGCGAGCGCTAGGGCAAATATTTTATTACAGTCCAAATATCCAGCCCTCAACGTTTTATTGTTCATAAGGCTCGTCCGAGCCAAATGAAAGAGTTTATGGCGAAGAAATAAGTCTGTCGGTGTTGCCGCACAGCTAAAACTAATCCCTGTTTGTGGAAAACTATACTTCTGTTTTTGTTGGGGTAAATCTAAATTAGTCTTAAGGAAATAGATGAATAGGCTATAAGTACTTATTTCTCTTTTGGATTATCTTAACATTTGTGTTATTATCATACGTGATTTATGATCATTAATTCAGAGATAAGTAAAAAGATAACATTAATTGCGAATTGTATAAAATATTTTTTCTAGTCATTACTCGTATTTCCAAAACTACCGTGCCTAGTTCCCATTAAAAACTCCCGAATAAAATGCCATATTTTCTACCTGGCAACACTACCACCGGTCAGTCCGTGTTGACTCACAATATTGACCGTCCGCATTTTGTCACCGATTGTGTTATTGATTGTACTCGGCGCGTGACTTGTGTTGACGATTGTAGCTCTCTCTGATAAGCACTTGCCTTTGTTGGACGACGTATTACGTCTTGGAAACTACCCACTTCTTATATTTGCAGTGTAGCGATGTCGCTCATAGAGAAGAAATATTTTTTGTATATTGAGGCTGTATTGTTACTAACAAACTACAATACTGTGGTAATACTGTGTTTTATGTTCTAGATAAAATCTTTACATGACAAAGTTAGTTTAGGAGTGACAAACCGTCAAGGTTTAAAATCAGTCATTCCCTGACGCAAAAAGGAGGGGTGTTAGTTTTGTTTGTGTTTGATCTTTAAGTGTGTCTGTCTGTGGCATCGTAGCTCTTAAGCTGAAGAACCGATTTGAATACGGTTTTTTTAATTTGAACGCAGGTTTTCTAGCGATGGTTCTTAGACATGTTTTTTTTTGTGTAGGGGGTTTTACCATTTTTGATTTATGTATTTAAAAAATAAATTGCAGCCGCAAAGAAATTACCCGTAATAATGTTAAAATACATATAAAAATAAAAACAATGGAGTGTTAAATTTAAGTTTGGGTATTCAAGAAAAGGTTTTTTTCACTTGCCACTTTCATTAATAAAAATTTGAATTGAATTAATTCCAATGTTCGCTATATTTTTTTTTATATCAAATACATATTGCTGTACCTTACATTACCTATGAACCTCAATTTTACCAACCATTGCTGCATGCGATATTTTTAACCAACTTCAAAAAATAGAGGAGGTTCTCAATTCGATTGATTTTTATATGTTTGTTACCTTAAAACTCCGTCATTTATAAACTTATTTGCAAATTTATTTTTGCATTGAATTAAGTATAGCTACAAAGTGATCCCATATACATTTCATCGGAATTCGTAGATACATCAGAATTGTAGTCGTTTTTTTGTTTAAAATGAATTACGTTTAATATACAGAGAGTATATTAAACGTAATTCATTCACTATGAGAGAAGGCCTGTGTCCCACCAGTGGGAACGTGATGGGCTGATGATGATGATGCAGATGAATTACGTTTCAACAATTCTGCTATATTTTTATATGAGACTGGTTGATGAGACGAGCTCGCCTGATGGTAAGCGCCACGCCTGCCCATAACTATAGCAGTGCCACCCAGAACTTTTAATACCATAAAAAGCACTGCGTAGCACTGCATTGCGCTCATCACCTCGAGATATTAAGTCTCATACACCCAGTAATTTCGCTGGTAACAATGCCTTATGTACCTGATTAAAATACGCCCAAAATATATACGAACAACGATCACATACATATATCCTGACCCCGAACTAGGATTCCCTGTATCTGGGAAACCAGGAACTACGAGGACCATGGTCCATATTTTTTTTGTGTACAAACATTTGTCCGTTCGCGAGAATCGAACCCGCAACCTTAGCGGTGCACCTATGTGATTTGAGTCAACTTACGGCGGCGCGGCGCTGCGAGAAGGCAACCGGCCGATTCGAACAAACGGTTCAATATTATTTATAAGATACCCTAATAAAAAAAAAAGTATATATATATATATATGTATATATATATATATATATATATATATATATATAAATATATACTTAAATAAGCCTTAGTACTAATTGTTATGTTTTAAAAAATAGTTAATTAAGCCTGTACTGTTAGCCTAAGAAACTGTTAATTTTGTTTTTCTCATGCAAGTGAATGTATATTCTTTATGAGAAATAAATATCTTAAACCCAACTTACCCAACCACTACACCACAGACGCTGATTGTTATTATAATAGCGTAGTTGCTGTGAAAGACAAATTTATTGATTGTTTTATCGCTGCAGTAAAATGGCCATAAATTTTAATATGCTGCTAATAATATAAACTGCGATTGCTAACCCATGGATGATTAATTTTGCCACGTATATTGATCGATTCGTATGGTAATAGAGTAAAATAGTCTCTTATGTAATCAAATAATGAAAGTGTGGGTTCCTTTCACTGCCAAGGTCGGCTATAGACATAGATATATATTTTTAACCGACTTCAAAAAAGGAAGAGGTTCTCTATTCGGTTGTTTTTATTTTTATTTTTTATGTTTGTTACCTCAGAACTCCGTCATTTGTGAACCGATTTGAAAAATTATTTTTGCGTTGGGTTCAGTATAGCTACGAAGTGGTCCCATATAAATTTCATCGATATGTGACTTTGGACTTCGAAGATACATTGAAGTCGGTTTTTGTTTTTTTCTAAAAATTAATTATTCATAAATATTCATGACATTTTAGTGGACATAAGATTATTAACACTATAAAAATTGTATTTTAATATACATAATTTAAAATGTCTATTTATTTAACACGCAACAAGTTGGTATAATGTTAGTATTTAATGTTTGCCGTTTTATTAAATATCTAAAGTCATATTGAAATGAAATGAAATGAAATAAATTTATTTGTCTGAAACAAATAACGTCCAACGATCAGAAACGGCCTAAGCTTTCCAAATGTCTATTAATAAAAATATATTATAAATAAATTATAATAATCATATATATAAAATTCTCGTGTCACAATGTTAGTTACCTTACTCCTCCGAAACGGCTTTACTGATTTTTACCAAATTTTATATTCATATTCAGTAGGTCTGAGAATCGGCTACTATCTATTTTTCATACCCCTAAGTGATAAGGGTTGTTCACGCTTAACATTTTTTTTTTAATTTATATGGCAAAACAACGTTTGCCGGGTCAGCTAGTATCATATAAAGATTGCATTTCTATAAACTCCCTATAGGAGTAATGACATTAGGTTAGGTAACTTGTTGTAAACTTCTGGTCCCTTTACCCGGATTATCTTAGCAGTCTTTGATAGGTGACGCGGTAAGCCAACGAACTTATTTGCATTGTGTGTGTTATATCTGTGGGTTATGTGGTGTTATAGGTACGCGACATACGTAAAAGTGCTTTTCACGTGCAGTATGTTTTAATCGGCTTAAGCCGACCTCGGCAAGAGCACTTTTACATATGTCGTGTATGACCGACCTTGGCAGTCAAAGGCAGGCCTAATTCACTCCTTTGTTAAAAGTTCTAATACTTCGGAGTACTGCGAGCTAAATTGTGTCTTATTGCTGTGTACAAGATCAGCTATTTATATTGATTTATATTAGGGTGACTTGATGGAGACATGCGAGCTAGATTGTGCCCTATTGCTGGGAGCGAGAGTCGCTTTTTATTGAGGCGTCTAGGAGCGAATCTTCTGGACGTATTATTTTTAGTCAAAAGGTCAAATTAATTTATTGATTAATTATGTACAGTAACAGATAATAAAACGTTAAGCACAACTATTACGAACAAATGCAATAAAAGATTCTTTATACCTAGAATTGTATCTTTACAGTCCAATATAATAAACCTAAAGTACCCTTAAATAGCTTTCTATTGCTCTTAAGTAGAAGCATTCCCAGTCGAGCACCTATTTTTTGAGCACCAAAGCTACCGCACCGTGCTCAAGCGGAAATATCAATGGCGCTCAAAAAATAGGTGCTTAAATGGGAATACTTCCTTAAGTCAGCCACTTGCTGCTTATGTTGCCCTTTGACTCAATCGTAAAATTTAACACGTTACTTCCTAAAAAGACAGCAACATACACTTCTGCGATTTGCCCACAATTTAAGTTTATGGTTAGTTATAAACTTGACTTCCAAAACCAGCTTCCCGTTACCCTGCAGTCGGCCACACGTTGCCAACGTTGCCATTCGACTGCTGACCGTGCAATTATGTATTTATTGTAAACGCTAAGATTGCCCGCTCGCTGTAATTTTCTTTTAATTCGCCTCGTTTTGTATCATTTTCGAGTTTCTTCGTTTTGCACGAGCGCGAAGATTTGTTGCATTCTGTTCTGTACTTTGACAACCTATAGAGTTGCCCTTAACAGTTTTTTTTTATGGAAGATGATGGAAAAATCAATTTAGACGGTAAATTATTATAAATTATTACTCAATTAATTTTAGCTTGTTGAATCAGAGAACATGATAATTGTGAAGCTCTTAGTGATTATCTTTCATAGACTTCTTACAGCTTTTATGACAATACTATTTGTTACTTGTTTTGCATGTACCTATATTTAAGGTATTTTAACAATAAAGTGTTTATCTATCTATCTATTTTGCGAGTGAATGCTAAACTACAATCTTTTGTTGGTGGATCCAAAACACTTAATGTCAAATGTAATCACAATACTACATTGTATTGCATTTATTATCCCCGTATTTATCCATCGAGGCTTAATGCATCTAATAATTTATTCCTTTCAAGTGATTTACAGGCCATTACTGTAATGTTAAGGTTTCCAGTAAAACCACCGAGTTATAAAGTCTAGGCTACGTTTACGATAGATATTTCCTCCTTTACGACACCAACTAGACTTTAATAAAGCAACGCCTTTTATTTTATTTGCAACAAAGTGGCCTCTCCATAGTTTTGTTCGTCCGCGGTAGGGTTCCAGGCCTGAGAAGTGATTAGAAATATTATGAAATGGCTAGAAAACTACTATTGCGTAGACCTAAATTACTGCTATGAATAATAGTTTCAATAAATATGAGATTGCAAGAGTCGTTAAAAATAAATTGAAAATTGTTTTTGATTGAATTTGAACATTTAAATATTTTTTATCATTTGCTTATTTTGAATAGACTTATCCGAGAATTTGCTTAAATATTTTAAATAATATAATATACGTTAGTCAATAGATCCCAGTATTACTCAAGTATGAGGAATTTATAAATTGTCAGTTGGAACTTGTTTTTTTTTTACGACGATCATTTATGCGTTGCTTGTTTGGTCATTTTGTAATCTGACTGTAATAAGAACCGACGTTTACACTGTTTCATTATCTTGTAGCTTGTATTGACAAGCAAATCTCTTTTGTTACAATTAGCAAGGAGGCCTAATTTAATTGAATTCTTTGAAGAGTGAATGTAGTGAAAAAATTGAAACAAACGGTCAAGACCTATGCGTTCCTACTACTCGAAGTGTTCAATGATATTGTGTAATATTAAGCAATGAGCAATAGTGGATAATTTTAGAGACAATTTTAAAAATTAAGGTTTGATTGCTCAAATATGACAAAATGAGTGTAAGATTATACGCATCGATTCAATAACGTTTTAGGTCCAAGGGTCGCGTAGTGTCTTGGCGTCACGTTCTTTTTTCTGGCCATAAAAAAGTCCCTAAACTTTTGCGGTTATGATTATCCGTATCCCAACCTCCTTTAAACACATAAGTGATATAATTGGGGTCTCGATTCTATCGATTCTAATTCGAAATAATGGCCGGTAATTTGATACGACCATTTGTCGAGGACAGTCGATATTCGATCAATAAATCGATGAAAATCGATATAATAGCGGTTTGAAATCGACGTTTCATTTCTTTAAATGCCCTGATCAGTGGATTCACCTTAATAATAGTCATAATGGTAAACGATGAGCATTTTCGTCGGTTATGATTATGAAAGGTGATTTTGTGAAGTTAACTTTTTATCATCGATGATGGTATCCTATAACGTCTCTAAATCTCTCTTAAACCAAACAAAACGTATTTATTATTAAACAGTTCAATAACTTTAAGAATCTCATAAAGGTTTTGTGGACTAATCTCAAAATTCAACCTAACCAATAAAACTTGATCTCCTACTTTGTTACTCTTCGAATGAATAAGCCTAATTGGAAAGAGATGGCGGTCAAATGTTACGTGTAAGAAAGAGACAGCAGAAAGGGATGCTTTAACCGCAGGTTATTACGAGATTTAACACGTATTTAGTTAATTAGTAAGTGCGGTTGACCAGTGCGGTGGAGGGACCGTGGTCCAGGGATTTGTAAATATGCTTTGGTTTAGTGACCCAATTGCGGTCAGGAGCGTCTTTTATAATGGTTAATGTGCTTTCTAATCGTTTGTTGTTTCTTTAGAAATAGGCCGATAACCTTATTAGGAGTAGTTAGTTCGGCAACCTAGTTTATGTTTTTACACAAGATCGATTTTTGGTGTGTGTGCCAAAAATTTACATCAATTTCTTGCTGGATTTAAAACATAAATATTATGCACACAAATATCTCATTTGATCTTGTTGAAACGGTGAAGCATGTAGAGGATCATTCATGATCATTGTGATAGATAATAATAATATATATATATTTATTTATTTTTTATTTTTTTTGTGAGTCTCCTAACTCCTAACTAGAATTTTCTGTATCTAGGAAACCATTAAGTACGAGGACCATGGTCCAACAAAAACCAGACACGAAGTAGATACTTGCGTTTTTATCTGTGCACAAACATTTATTCCAATCATGCCAAACCCGCAGCCTCTGCAGTGTATAAGATATGAGCTGACTCGCCTAACCACTACATCAAAGAGGCTGCCATAATGTACACTTGTACAGTAGTATGTAGGTATGCGTTTTAGTACCCTGTCCCAATAATTATTTCAATAACAAAGCTATTAACACCTATAACCATAAGCAAATGTAAAACTATTAAATTGTAACATGGAGGTGATTATAACGTAGAATAAAATATTTACTAATTATTGATGCAGACGGCACCATGTAGGTAGGTTTTAGTTATACAAAATAATACACAACCTAAACCTAAAATACTTAGACTTTATGAACTCTCCCGTTCATATTGGAAACCTTTATTATGTTTCGGCAAAACATACACATTCGAAAACAATAGTTTCCAAAGGGATAGTTACCTCTCGAAATCCGGAATAATTTATCACAAATACAAATATAAAGCACAGTATGGCTGAAAAGATAACCGAGTTGGTTAGCCAAGTAAATAGACCCGAACAATTAATTCAGGGTCCATTGGTCATAATGTTTGTTTGTTTGTAACTTTGAACACGGCTGTGGGTAGAACCCATGATTTCTGAAAGGAGTGTGATAAATTGCCTACACACAAATATGAATATGGTTATCATTTGCTTGGATAGATTTGGGTTTCGTTTTCGGTTAGGGATTTTAGAAAAGAAACATATGTACAAAATGATACAGAAATAAGATACTTGATACTGATTTTAATTGAATTTTGTACTTCAAATGCACATATAAATACTAAAGCGAGACGCAAATGGATTGTTTTAAATTATAAAAGCATTCATATTATCCAATTCTATTGGATACATTCGATCCTAATCAAAAGGAATCTGAGTACGTGACAAAGCTGTGGCACAGCTACATACAAACAAAATACTTATAAGACCAAAGGGACAAAAACAATCCGCCATCAAAAATTAACAATCATACCGAGATTGTTTGCTCTCAAAGGATCAAAGGGGTATAAGATTCCATGATAATTAAAATTCGGCTATTACATACCTGTGTACCCTTAATCGCGGAACAAAACGACACACATTATTTAATATTCAGCAATCCCGAAATCCTTTGTAAAACGCTGCCACAATGGAAAAGGGTATTTTCCTTTAACGGTCGGACCGTTAATTCGTGTTTAATTCGACACCTTGTTAATTGTTTCCGACGCCCCAGTCGGTCTGGTGACCTTACGGGGAGACAGGTCACGGACAGCCCGATACCTCGGGTACCTCCAGCGCCCTCTCAGGGGGTCATTTTAAGAATATTTGCGCAACGCCCCCCTATGTTTACACGGGTTGTTTGTGGTACCCAGAAAACAATAGTCTCGAAATTCATTGCTCATTTTATTATTGTTGATACACCGTTTTACGAGCGATTCGATTATTGGAACGGGTAATTAAATGATAATACTGGGTATTAATTGAATTTTACCTGGGTTTGAATGTTTTAAAGCACTTTTAAGATATTTAAATGTTATACACAGATTTAAATTAAATTCTCACGAAAGGCTTCATAGATTGAAATTCTGATAGTGTGCCGATCTGATGCTAGTAGATACTAAGGTACAAAAATTCAATTGTCTGTGCAACTTTTGGCTTTAGTTATGTTTGAAACTTACGACATAGGTAGGCTGTTACTGGATTCATCTAATTTTATAATCTTCACAATTCTTTCAAAGTAACTTTCTTTCATTACATTGGAAAAAATATTAAATGATCTGTGACGAATCTTTCAATAACAATTATTTCCATAGATCAGAAACGTATAGCTAGTATGTTTTCTAGGGACTCTTTCATCTTGATTCTAGAGAAGAAAGTATTAACGATTATTTCTATTTTGTTTCAGAAATGGCCCGTATGGAAAAATCTCCGCTACTTGCCAACGGGTACAATGCTCCTCCCACCCACCTGGGCCCCATGGGCTTCATGCACCAGCATGCGCTTATGTCTCCGGGCATGCCTCATCACGGTGTGCCAAGACCTGACGGCTCCATCATCAAAGGGCAGCCTATGCACAACATGGAGGCTCTTGCAAGGTACGATCTTAAACTCTTTTTGACAATGCCTCTTTAACCCTTTAAGGATAGACTAATCATATAAATTATTATACTCCAAATCTTTTAATGTAAACAGTAGGTATACTCACTTGCTCTTACGCATTTCTCATAAGACTTCAAGATTTTCATACTCTCCCGATGGAAGCTGACAACTTGCACTAGCATGGTTGTCTGATACAGTCATACACCACATCTGTAAAAAATGTATGGGTATATAGTTTAAATCTCATTTTACATAGTCTTCCGATACCGACTCTACAATTAAATCACAAACGCGTGTTTCTAACCACCAATGGTAACGTTAAACCTTTTTCAGTTAGTTTTAGGGTGGTGTAACGATATAACAAACATTTTGTGGTTTGGGTGGACCGGACCAAAATTAAGAGAAGCCTTTACGACTAAATATGCATTTGTTCCTCCTATTTCCATACTTTTTATGGACAGGACATAGATGTGGCCTGTTATAGTTAACATCATAATTTACTTGTCATAAAGTACATAGCCGGATGTGATACTATTTTAGTTTTATTAGTATTTCACTTTTTATTGATTGAGAAGTAAACTGACGCCATTATTTATGGACAAGCATTGTTTATGAAATGATCCGAACAGGTTATTTAAAAAACATAATTTTCGGTATCCGTTTGTAATGCATACTAGATAATTATATTATGCTAACAGGATGTAGGAAATTGAGGAAGATGCTAATTAGATTATTGCCTGAAGTTTAGGTTTAATTATGTGTTAGGCTATTAATTTCGATAGATTAGTATACATCTTTAACATTACTTTATTTATACCTTGACAGTCTTATAATATATATTTCTATGATTCTCAAATTGATGCTCTTCTTTTTCTCCATATAGTCTAGAGCAGGTAGTGACAGATTCCACTTCCAAACATTCAATTCAGCAAAACATAACAAAATATAACTTATTAATGGTTTTTGTATTTGCGTTAAAAAACATAAAATAAAAAAGTTAAATCTAGTTGTAAGTCCCTGTTCCTTGGATGTAAACAACCATAAACACGTACGATGAATAAAACTAACAACTTCAAAAACCAGTAAATCAGTAAGAACATAAACGGCTTAGCATAAATAAGTTCACGAAAAGAAACCTCTAAGCAGGTCAGGCGACAAGTGGTGTAGGTTAAACGTCTACAGGGCCGTAATCCAATAAGAAAAGTACAAACACTGAATGCCCTCACTTCCGTTCAGAAGACCCACAACTTCTTGCCCCCCTGCCCCCGAGTACTTACCCCAGTGTCTTACTGCCTCGTGAAACTGAAGACATATGTGACGGTCCTGCTCAATCAATACAGGTAATATTAGGTAATTCTATGTAACAGGAGAATGGTATGATTTGTTAGGTTCTTATTGGGTTTCTGAACAATTTAAAAGCTTGTTTGGTATTAGGAAAGCAACAGAAGGGCAATACACAGATATTTGTCTATCATTTCAAAAGTCCGCTAAGCATAAGGCATCTCTATAAAACAGTGAACAGAAGTAAGTAAGTAGGTCTGTAATGTAAAAAAAGCTTAATATATAATGATAATTCGTGACTTTTAATCGACTCATAAACACTTAACAAGTAATAAAAACATCCATGAAATATCTCTTTTCCAAACAGACCGCAAGCAATTAAAGCTAACCAACAATAGTAATATACTTTTAACGCTACGTTCATTATGACAGCTATAATCGAAACAGCTCATCAATAATTCATATTAAAAGCTAACTATGTAACCAGTGGTCACAGTTAGTGTAAGTATCAAATAAAACATCTACATAAACACAATATAACAAATAATACGAAGAACTGTTTAGACTGTTTAACCCTTCAGTTAAGAACACTTAGATATAATAAGCCCCTAACAAATGTCGAAGAAAAGTTTAATGAAAAACAAAGAGGCAAAGTAATCGAGAAACAATTTCAACGATCACGCATGAGTTGTTACGGCACAAATATAAGCGATTGTTTTAAAAACATAATTAATTTGTTCGAACCCTCACTCGGCCTAACGGTACATTTAATATTGAGTACTCATAATTATTCCTTTTAGATTCAAACCCTTTCTTCACTGTGAAACTTTTTCTTTGTGAACTCTTGAGCGTTGCCGATTTTTTGTCTGTACACTCAATCGAATTGAAATGTGCTTAATGTTCTTTGAGCTGTTTCTCATCTTCATCTTTTAATTTGTTTATGTGAGTTTACTATTTTATTATTTCTGTACTGTTTTCCATTTTCTTATTTTTATTTTCTTTGTCTGCAGATCTGGTATTTGGGAGAATTGTAGAGCGGCGTATGAGGACATCGTAAAACATCTCGAAAGGTAAGAAGATAGCGCTTTTAGGCTTTCTACTTCTTTATTATTTACAATTAAACGCCTTCTTACTAAAAAGAAGTTTTAAATTAGTTCTGTTACATTTTCCACTGCTTTTGGTTTTCGTGTTTTACATCATCACCATTTCGTCTGAAACTATAAATTAGGTTACGGCACTGGTAAGAAATATTTTTAAAACAAAAGATAAATCTGTGTTTATTTCGAAATAGGGTGCAGATATCACAGGAGGGTGTGAAATTAGAGAAGACAATTAGATCCGTGGATCGGGTGTATTTTTAACAAATGACCGGTCGGCGCGCCGCGCCGCCCTGTAGCGGGCCTGCCGGGCGGCCGCGGGTGCCGACAATTCATCAAACTCATTCGGGGGCTAATCTCGACGCAGAAAAAGCGGCTCTCATGTAAATTGGGCCAATTCGAGGGCGGACTGAAGGGCCAATGGCTGGGGGAAAGCGCTTTTCTTTTCTTGTTTAATGGATGGTGATTGATCGGCGGACCCATTCGATACTCGCGGTTTTGACTTCTTTATTGAACTCAGATTCAATATCAGTTTGAATAGCTTTTGGAGTACAAAGGCAATGAAATTTGTATCATATTGGCAGCATACTCAGTTTTGTCTTAAACACCGCTACTTTAAAAACAAATGTAGAAAAATACACATTTGATTTCCTACTCTTCCACTGTTCAATTGGCTCTTCCTCAAATCGGATTTTCCAAATCATCTAATTAATTCAGTAAATTGGAAAATAAAATGGTACCGTAGGTGGTGGAAATGGCGAGTAGGGTGGAATTACAGACGGACGGGTCGTGTACCAATGTGTCACTGTCAGTCGGTGATCGTTCGGCCATGCACGAGCACAGGATTAGTGTTTTTAAGAAATTGCATAGCTATTTTGTCCTAAAAAATACACCACTAGCTTAAAAAAAGAAAAAGGTTGTGCTTAAAAAATTTGGTATCTTTATTTAATAATTAGCATGGTCAGGACAGGATTATATTTTGATTGCGTTCCTTCGAAACTTCGAAACATCCGCGAGGCCTGGCAGTGGTTCTAACCCAGACGGGTCAGAACCACTGATTTACCAGTTATTCTGCCACCAAGCAGTAGTGCGCAAGCATTAGTGGGGTACAGTTTGAATAAAATTTAGCCAGCGCATTTATGGGCATTATGAAACATAACAGCTTTTATCTCAGTGTGTCGAACGCAGTGCAGTGCCGCGCTGAGTTTTGGAAAACAAAGTTATTGGCAGACTTGTTGCTTACCATGAGGTGATCGACCTTCTCGTTTTTTATGTAATTGAGACATCAATAAAATAATAAAAACAATTGCCAAGCATTTTCGATTATGAGAATATCAAACTTTGTTTGGTATTTTTATTCTTGGTGTTAAAAACTCTCAGGGCCCATTATCTCTTAATACCTACAAGTATATGTACCTTGATCCACTAATATATTTTACAACAGATAGACTAATTACCAACATTGTTATCACTACATTCAAATGCAACAGGTTTACAATCAGCGCAAAGCTGTGTTATTGTCTCTTAGTATGACGCTTCCTTGCTCTGGCATTATCTCGCCTCGTTGAATCTTCTCGGATCTGCGCATGCGTCGGGACCGGTTCTTATACCTACTAAGTCCAATTAATTGACAGGATTATCTCTGATTTAATATAATTTGTACTGTTTGTTTTGTTTTCTCCTCTCTTGTCGAGCGAGCGTGTTTCAGACAATTATATTCAGATTTATTAAGTTTGTTATGCTCTTGTCTCGTGTGTGTCTGAAATAGTAGGCTCTTATTTGAATTTTTAAACGTTAGATAGATGGACAAATCTAGTACCTACCTTGATTTCGTCCATTATACCAAAGGACATCTTTTTAATCATAGCCTATTCTACTCACAAGGTTGATTAAAATTAAATATCATATATTGAATAAATATATGATATTTATTTTTAATCTATAATATATATAATATAAATATAGCATTTATTGAATAGGCGCTCGATATATTATGCAAAAAAGAAAAAAAAAATACAAGGGAGCTCAAAAAGCTTACAAAACGAGGAATCGACAAATCGTTGGGATCAATTCATTCGTCCGGTTTAATTCCGTTTCAGTTTGAATTAGCTGCGATTAATCGGTGCCGGCGGGTTAAGCCGTTTCCGGATGTATTCCGGGCAATCCCGGCTCCCGGCATACGGCTCCCGTTTCCCGGCTAGCACCCGGATCGGCACACATCGCTGTGACGTCGATCGTTATTCATTCCGTGCCCCTTGCCAAGGGAAGATAGCACTGTTTGTTGACCCTTAACGCCGGGTTTTAAAGCTTTGGCGGGTAAACTGAGAATTGTTTCGAAAATTAAGTCGGAGCTGTGAGATTTAGTTTCCAAATATACGAAGGAAATGCAAATACGATTTATAAATATCTGTACATGAAAGCTTCTCGCTGACTTTTAATAATATATCTAATATACAGAGTCTCAGTCCACTTAATCGGCGTGATTTCTATTTTTTCAGAGATTGCTCGGCAATATCAGAAACTGAAACAATAAAGTATACATTACCGAGTAAAATGTTTAAATACTTGCTTCTCAAAATTCATAAATTAATAGCAACGATACCCTCCAAATTTTACAAGAATACTGGAACCACTAAGTAAGACGCTTTTAATCAGAGGTATGTTTCGGGTACTTTAATTAAAGTAGTGAGTATTGTTTTGGGTGCTGGCGATACATTTTCGGAGTCATCTAGCACGAAATGTCAAGAATCGCGGCGGCGACATTTGTGTGATTGAATCCTCCACCATTAATTTCAGCGAAGATCAAACGGAGTACGAGGGTGATATTTATCAAGGATATTGCGAATTATTTTAATCAAATCAAATTCCCTTCGTTGTAAACAAATGCTTTTGATTAATGAGACGCGCGACAGAGCCTCGCAGCCGTTGTGATAAAACACCCGAGGAAAACGCGAAATTAATGGTCATAAAATGAACTCTTGTATCCATAAGATAAAGATACTGAACGCTTTGAATCTAAAGTGATTTTTCTTGTGCTGTTTTGAAAGATGATTCCGGCGGACGCATCTGGTGACTGTGTATATTTATATCGGAGCTTTAGAATTAGGTGGGAGTAATTTTGCGCGATTAGTGAGAAAGTTTTCGCGGGAGATATTTAGATTGTCATCGCGTGGAATCATTAATAATAAAGACTTGATTTTCCGTGGGCTAATATGCAAAGGGTAGTGAAGGGTGCCTAGTCACGGCGCGGCCGCGGCAATCCTAGCCCTCCGGCATACCTTCCGAGTTTGTCAGTTTTGTCACCGATGCGGTCGCCCAGGAATTTTATCAAGGCTCTTTGTACTTTGCCCTTTTATGGCGAAAACTATTCGGTTAGTTCTGTCGGTGAACCAAACTATTTGTTTCGTGAGCTTTGATGTCAAATTCGTATAATTTTCCCTGTAAAATGTATTTACATAGGCGCTTTGTAGTTATCTACCTACCTACATTTTACCTGAATTTAGTTTCGGTTATGTGTAACGTTCATGTTTACCTACCAACGAACCTGTACATATATATGAAATAGTTTTGAATTCTATGTTTCATTTCTTTAGTATTACATATCTCATATAAATTTACATTACATTTGACAGCCACCAAATAAGCAAACCTAGAGATCTTAGAACCTGTCCTTAAAGTCGAAATCAGCAGATCAGGCATTGTCATAAAGCTACTAAATTGCACCGTCAGCCTGTATTAATCTGGCTCCGGCGCCTGACAGTACAAGTCAAATTTCTCATCAAAAATAAGAATTAATGACGAACGGCATTAATCATTTCCTTGCAAACGGCACGAGGTGTCCGTATCCCATTATTTTGCATTACTAATGATATGTACCGATAAGGGAACGCTTTTGAGAGAAAATGGGTAATGTCACCCATATAAATTACTCGGATGTTAAGTTTTTTTTGGGTAACTTAATGGCCAATTCTTTCTTCACAGTAACTGGGGACTTTAAGAAAAACAGCAAAAATACAAATCTAGTAGTAATTTACAGTATACGGTCTGGTTATGCTAATCTCCCGTGTCGTTATGCGTGGACGCGCGCCGGGCGTGGTGGCAACACTCGTTATTTCATCGTTCATTCGGGTGTCACTGGCGCGGAGGGCGCCCAAAAACCGGCACAATCTATCACTGGATTGGATTAACTGTATCGTCCTTAGGTTGAGGTAAAAAACAATTATTAAAAAAATAGAGTAATATTCAATTATAGGTTAAATTATACCTATATACCTATATATTATACCTATATCCTACCTCTATTGTCAAGCAGTAAGACACTGGGGTTTAATTAATATGAAAATTAACATAAATCATTATTTAGTTCTCGATTTACTGGCACTGTTTTAAGAGACATCTTTACACGGTTATCATGGAGTTTAAATAAAAAAGCTTATGTAATTGATACAAATTAACTAAAGCTACAAAAATAAATTGGTTAAAATATTGACGAGTAAATAAACGTTAAATATAAATCTCTTAGTGTCTAAGGAAGAGTAGCGCGTCGCGGCGACAGACTCAGCAATCAATTAGCCGCCTTCACTCAATAATTTTTAATAAGTTCCTAGGACTAATCACTTCCTCCCCAAAAGGCGTGACCATTCTATTTCTGCCTGCAACTGGCAAACCGCCACTGACAGAAGATGTCACTTTTCCTTTAATTACGCATTGGCCTCATTCCTTCGCGCCCTATTAGTACGCATCAATCAATGTTGCCAATACCTATTTTTTACTCAACTGTTTTTTTCCCGTGGCCTGTTTTTGTTTACGGAGATTTTTTAAGTGGGGAATAATTTGATGAGGTCCGCCACCCGACTGCGTTGGATGCGCGATGCTCATTTGTCATCGTCTTGTCATTTCTGCGTTTCTTTCCAACAGTTGAATCTCTACAGTAATTATACGACTTTTTAGTAAAGTTTTTTCATCGATTGGTTTCGTGCGTCTTTCGTATTTATTGCCTATCTCCTTTTAAATTATAACTTGATCGCTGAAAATATCTAGATCATTGTTAATGTAGGTGTGGAATGTCTTATTCTTTTTATCTTTGACATATTTATATATTATGCTGAATTTAAAAGCAGATGCAACTAATTTAAAGTCATGTGGGGTTTTTGTCTCAAAACATGTTTTTATTTTAACCGAGATATGAAAGGGTTAATGAATGACAAATGAATCAGCTTCATTGAATATATTATTTGCCTACTTCGGTTACTGCTTGGTTCTGTGCTTCTGTAGAGCAAAAACAGCTGCTTGTCTTTTGAAAGAGACTGCTATACCTTCCTACTATTCCGTAAATTGGCTTCCATAAACTCTGTAGTTCACAATTAACACATTTTAACAAATGAAGATCTGCATGCGGAACTATGAATACGAAATGAACGTGTCATGTTTAATAGCCACATCGATGGGGTAAATCAAATATCTGAATCCGCAGATCAAAAGAATTCATTATGGTGTGTAAATCACAATTTGCATGTGGCGTGGAGCGACCATGAATATGCATCCCGGACGCCTGCGTTTGAACACTGGGTGCTGCGTTTGGACGTTAACAGTTACAATTGTCTTGCACTGAACATAAGTCATCAGGCTGATGCCAAAGCTTAAAGCTGCTTATAATACATTAAACTTTTAGGAGCTGCTCAGAATTGATGGTTTATTTTCTGATAAGATAAATAGTTTTTTTTTATTCTAATTCTTTATTTATACGACATCTACAGTTCAAGTACTTAGTTTAAATAGGTACATTGGTGGTTAGGTGCATATATTATCAGGTGTACCCTTTTGTGAATCCCTGTTCCCTGCACTAGGTCTCATAAGAGCCTGTATAGCAGGATCACAGCAACCCTCTCAGGCCATTCCATCGATTCCATCGAGCCGCTACATAAATTAGATTTTATTGTATCATAATTCATATGGCATACATAATCAAACAACAAACTTACTTATATGAAAACTTTAGTTAACACTCATATATAAATTTTAAAATTTATCAAAAGACTAGACCAAGTAGGTGTCGTATTCTAAGCGAGCCCAAACTCGAGCAATGCTGAGTGAGCATCAAACCGGACACTTGCCATTCCGTTCGCTTCCTGACCTTTTCCCGTTCTGTTATGCAAATCCAACGGGGGAATTTTAAAACGCGAACAAAAAGTGTTCTACAGTACTGTTTGCGAATGCTCGCGAGTGTTTGTTCGCTGACTTCGCCAGTGCCGAGTCGAGTGTGAGTGCGCATAAATCGGGAAAACCGCGGATTACCGTGTAAACACTCGGACGGGGAATAAATCGCGTTTTTATTACTGTATGTGTAATTGTTTGTGTTATTGCCCAGTGATAAAACGTGTCGGGTAAGGGCTGACCCGTGCCGGGTGGACACTTTAATGAAACGTAAGCATACAAATACTTCGTGGTTTACATTACTGTGATGTTACTAGCAAAATGTTTGCCAGAAAGTATCGGCATCTGGCAACCTCATCCGCTAGTCAAAGCCCGCACAAGTCTGCAATTCATTATATTGTAGTATTGAAATTCAAATATCGAAATTATCGGACATTTGTCAGAAATAATAAACAGTAATTGGCGATGACAAGCGAGGGTCATCCAACGAAGTTAACCATGGCACGGCTCGGCTAAATAACCGCGGCCCCACCAGCGGCCACAAATCAAATGTTGTGATAGCACCGTGGTATTAACGAGACAATTTGATTGCGGACATATCCCCGGCAAATTGCTTCTAAATTATATTTTCTGTTTACTTTCTGCCAAACTCCCCGTTTCAATACGTGACGTATGTTTGTACGTACCTACTCGTATACTCGATACGCGTACCTGATACAATAATAGCATGTTTGTATCTGTTGCGTTAATTATCCGATCTGTTTACTTTATTTTTGAAACGTTCGATTAACACGTTTCATCGAATTTGTTTTTGTCGATATTATTTTTAATAGCCATTTTAAACAGTCGTTCAACATGAACGGCGACTCTTATTTATGTTTTGTCTGTTTTGTTTTATGCGTGATCTGTCAAAGGAAGGTCGACCATCGTCAGAGTTTTCAATAAGAGTATCTATCTGTATGTAAATATTATTCCTATTTCAAAGAATTTTGTAATTCCATTGGCATTGGATGTCCTACTTACTGGACCATGCCTGTGGCATTTCAGAGTTAATGAAACATTGGTTATGCATAGCAAAATTAATTACCTGCAAAGCTCTGTAAGTATAATATAAACCAGTTTGTGTAGGTAGCTTTAATCTTTAAATCAGACTGTGAAACCGATAAAGTTTTCAATGCGCTTGTTAGCTTAATTAGAAAATTGATATATTTTTTTAATTATATGTCATGTAATGTATTTACAATACTAGCTTGTGACCAACAATCAGGTGTAACACCACTAACGGCAGAAAAGCCTTCGGTTTCATTAAGCGAAAGTTGATTTTATCTCTATCCACGGCTAGCTATATTTAGATGTTTATCTAAAGCAGTAGATACTGAGTTTTCCGTAAGAGCTAATTAGAATGCTAGTCTTCCGTGCAGAAGCGTGGCTTGAATTCATAATACTGATTTCTCGAGTTAATTAAGTGCTGCAAGTTTAGTTTAATGCAAGAGGCTTAATTAAATTTTTATTGTTAATATTAGCTGTGATAATTTTATTATTGAATACGTTAAGTAATAATTGCGAAAGCTTAAAAAAATAATAGTTTTCGTATTGATAGAAAACGCCTAAGATTCACGAAAGAACTCCTACCAGGTTACGGACGTTTATTTGACGTAACTCGGTTAATTGCGAACGCTCACGATGTTCGTCGCGGCTTTTTCATCTTCATCTTCTTCTTCTTCATCTGCTCTTATGATGCGCGAATGATGCGAAATTTTTTTCTTATCTAGCTACTTTTTTGTTTATTTTTTAGAAGTACAGTAATATTGTTTTAATTACCTAATTTAACAAAACATAGATGTAATTCGTGCATAAGCTACGCTTAACGGCACTCAATATTCTATACTTAAGTTATTAAGTTATATGTTGTATTTTCTCTGTAAGTAAATAATTATTATTCTTAAGAGATAAATAAAGTTCTTTAACCGTATCTCCAAGAAAAAGGACTTCTAAAATGTCCGTAACATGGTCGAAGTACTTTCGATGTTTATGTTAGTCTTAGCCGTTTTATATCAATTATGAATAAAAGTCACGAAACTTTTCAAAATCTAGTTTTCGTATCATGTCGAAAAATGTATCAGTCTGCGAGTCGACACCGTTTTTGGTAGGAACTCCTTAAAGTTACTCGTGGTAGGTTTCTAGGTCTGGGTAAGTACCAGGCTAGGCCAAATATTCTACTGCTAAGCAGTAGTGCGCAAGCTTTACTGTATTCCAGTTTGTTGTAGCCAGCGAAACTTCTGGGCTTATGAGCCTTAATAGTATCTGATGTGACGGTGATGAGCGCAATGCAATGCTATGCAGTGCTTTTTATGTTTTTAAAAAATTCTGCAATTTTTATAGGCAGGCATGGCGCTTACCATTTGGCGAACGATTTGCTCGTCTCATCACTCAGTTTCATTAAAAAAAATCTTAATCAGATTTGTTACATTTGTTGTCCCTCTTTAACATCAGTCACATCTGTACAGTAAAGTGTAGGTACTCTTATTTTAATCTCGATAGTATATTTGATTAATTAACCAGGCCGCACTGTTTGAGTCACAAGTTTATCTACCCAAAGAGAGTTACTATTATCAATGGAGTGGACAAAACTATGATCGATGTGGCACATTGTCCAACTCTGGTCAAGATAAATCGATACAGATACTGCGTTTGTACGTCAGATACTATCTGTTAAGAGACATGAGTTTAAATCTTAAGATATTGGTTATCTATTCAGGCTTGATCATAGCTTTAATTATAACCTTCCTGCTTCACACTTTGTTACTATATCTGTCGTTCCTATACTATGTATACTGTCCCTGACCAAAGTTAACTTATGTAACCGCGATTTATATATTTTAATAATATTATCACGGCAGAAAATAAAAGGTTTGCATCGATACTTCTGCCATTATCGTCTCGTTCGAAACATGTTGCGGTCGACGCGAGTGATCGCTTCGATCGCGATCATTACCCATACGTTCGATGATTCGATCCTCGCCCGTCCAGCGGCTTCATCGATGTGCAATTGCACCTGTCTACTATAGGACATCACTAGAACTAATGCTTGAAGCCGCTGACTTGTAAGAAAGAGATTGTCGCTTTACATTACACGAGGGCTTGAATTGGAAGTGTGCCGATGAATGTGAATTTCTGCGGTCGCACCATACGCACCGAAGCCTTATTTATGCAATCGGCGGTCGCTGAATTGTCCGTGTAGGATTACAACACATTCCTTAAATGTCGTACTTAAAAGGTAACAGCCATTTATATTGATACAGACAATTCAGAGAATTACAGACAGAGCAAACGATGTCACCATAAAGATACCTTAATGTAATGTAAATTGACAAAAAACAGTCTAATATAACGGTCCAATAAGTGAGACGCGTTTCTAATCTCGCAATGAAATTCGACATTATCAAAACGCATTCCCATTACGTATAATGGTAATGTCCCTAAAAAGCCGGGGTCTCCGAATAGTAGAAGCAATTTTGCATAATTATCCGAGATCGGCGAGAGGCGACGTGCTGGCGCTTAAATCCTAATAACATCGGTAGTGATCGGCGCCTCGTTACGCCTGGTAGCCTACTGCAAAATGCTACGCTATTTCTTTATATCCGGCCTGCTTTACATAACCTCATGCGCTCCCGTGCTTGTTGTCTCTCAATTCAATTAACTCGTACAACGATTGCGTGTCTGTGCGTTAATGAAACAAATTAAATTATTACAAATGAGCTGTTTATAGTCTCTCCGTTTTATGTTTTTACTAGAACAACTTTATACTTAACACGTAAGTGGGTAGACGATACGATCTTAAAACGTCGTCTATCTTCGCAGCTTCTCCAGCGACAAGTTAAATCTTCTCACGTATTCGTAATATCGTAATGAGCTCCGAAGCTCTCGAAGACATATTTTATTTTGTTCCAAACACATTTTACATTTTCATTTCACGTCCCTGCCAGATTTGCGTGTCCCTCTTTGCATTTGGCAAGCGTAATGCCCCGGTCGCTTAGTGCACTTTTATTACGGTATTAAGTGATGTAATTTTTTTCATATTATATTATTCAAATTTAAATAACTGTCTCCGGTTTCCCCTGTGTTGCGGTGGAGGTCCCACTGTCTCTGCCATTTCTTTTCGTCGCCCCCGAATTTGCTTATTTTAGTTAGACATTTCCGCTACACAATAGGGAAACTATGGAGTTGCTCCTACCATAAGAAGTTGGCATTACATATATTATTGGATACTCATTATTTTCCTAAAAACGGTTCTTTAGGTCATTTGACAACGTTTTCTTTTGAAATGTCTTTTGATAAAAGCATTTATTAGTTTCATTATTATAAATTACTTTAATCTATTAGAAATGCAAGCAAGCAGAATTTTAGCGCCTACTTAATGTGAATTTAAACAAAGATCTTTAAAGAAAATAATTAAACGAAGATTAAAATATGTTAATCTTACTAAACACTTAGACTGCTATACCCTGCCAGGGTCATATATACACTTAAATAGTATTAGGTATGTATATAAATCTTCAAGACTGTAATATATGAATGCAATAAATTATTGAATATGAATATGAACATGTACCTATGATACAAGTATGATAACACATTGCAACTCTACATACTTCATATTTTTATCAAGCGCTGTCTCCACAGTTTCCCTGTTCCCAAATTGAAGAAGTTCGGAAGGCCGCAATTTTTACAAATGACATCGTGACGTTTACGGAGGAGGGTGTGGAGGGTGCGGCCGCGACAAGTCATCATGTTACTGCTTTCCTATTATTCCGGCATTTCGGTATTTTTGTCCCGCCCTAAATGCGTTTTTACATTGATTGGGTTGTTACGAGCTTTATTTTAAGAGGTACCTAACAAAAGATTAGAAAAAAAGATTACTGTCGTACTTGACTTTACACACTTGTCCATCATTTATCAGATTGTTAATACAGGCTTACTGTAAAATTATCTTTTAACATTGCAGTAAATCCAAGTATCAGAGTTTAATGGAATCACCTTTTAACATTCTCTATATTTTGTTTTCGTTCCACGGAAACTCTTAATTCACCACAAGGCGCAGTTATTGCCGCAACCCGCAACATCCCAAAAGCAAAACATCGCGGTATCTGCATACGCCTCAAACTCAACTTTTTACTCATAACATCGGCCCCTTTACTTGTATTTTCTTTATAATTTATTCCATTCCTCCCCCACACATTGCCATCGGTCGCTGATATTTTTTATTCGATTAGTAAACCCCTAAGGTGTTTTTAGCCTTTTTTCGCTCGATTTTCTTCGAAGCTTTGTTGACTGTTTGGGGGGTTACAATGCTCATTTCTTCTGGATGAACAAGCTTATTTACTCTCTCAAGATTGTACGCCTCTCGTTCTTTGTTCGGTGTTTGTTATTTAATCTGAATATTGAGATTTTTTGTGCACTTCGCTTTCTTAACAAGATTCACAACCAAGTACTAACATAAAATATAAAGTAAGTCTTTTCGTTTTATTTAACCATTTGACTTGTTTAGGATTGTCTACGTGCTGCAACCACCGCAGAGTAAATTATATAATACATTTAATAAATTGTAGTACCTACCTATTCGTTCAGAAATCACAGAGCATCAAATGGTTGAACAACCACAAACGCTCGGCAATCGTTTCCTCAGACCGCGATACTTACACACTCGATTTGTGTTACCACTCGTCTGGGGTGAGACGAAACTTTTTGATGGATCGGACCGAGTTTGTTTTGCATGTGAGTGATATGTCTGAAATAATAAATGTTGAGGCGTCGACGCTTCCCGGCTCCCCCGCGAGGGTGCGCTAAAACGATTTTTGATTTGGGTGTCAAGCAAATGTTTTACGCAGTGCCGCTCCGGAGGGATTTGATTTTCTTAATCGATTCCCAGGAATGCAAATCCGGAGTGCTTTGTACTTGTATAGGTTTAAGTTAATTACGGATGTTGTTAAACGGATTGTGCATTTGGGCGGCTTCAATCAACACTGCATTTTCGTAGAGGTTATGTAAATTGACAACAGTGTTACCGAAAGCTTTGTTTAATACTTAGGCTAATCAGATTATGCATACAAGAACGGTTCGGAACGGTGGGCACGGGCCGGCAACGGCCAGTCCAGCATTAGGTTATGTGAACGGTTCAGTATTAACTAATCAACGTTGGCTTCGGTGGTAGATTGCGACGCATTGTCCGCGCTCGTGGCCCCGGAATATCTGTTTAGGCCACTACCCATTCTGTAATGGCAATGGTTAACGTTAACTAACTACGTTAACCTTCATGTGAGTTCGTTACCTCGCTGTCGTGTCCGGTGGAGCTACATAATGACTGTTATATCATCTGAGTATCATCCAATCATTGCCCAGGCTCGGTTTAAAGCACACGCTATTTTGCGTTAAACATTGTCTATACCTTCATGTACTTGTATTTTGTCATGTACTTGTAAGCGGTGTCAACGAAGTCGTAAAACTACACAAATTGGTAGTAGGTATGTAAGCAAGACTCCTCACACGTTTCACGACCAAAACTAATACCTTTATTGATTTTTTTTTTGGTGGCGAATTGTTTCTAGTTTTAATTTCTTGAATAAGTTCTTTGTGTTTTTGTTTTGTATTTATTTATTTATTTTATTATTACTTTGTATACATGTATTACAGTCACTCCTAACGGCCTCGGCCAGCGCTGGTCTTCCACCAGCGCTGGTCGCACGAACAGCACAACGCTGAGTTGAGGCTGGTTTGCAACAATTTCCTATTTCTTTTATTTAATATGTTACTCTTTTAATGTTTTTTTTTTGTTTTCTGTTTGTTTTTTCCTTTGTCATGTGTAATAAGTTGTTGCAAATAAACGTTTCTTTCTTTCTTGCAAGAGAAGTTAGGCCCATTGCTTGGAAAAAATGTAATAAACAAAGACTTTATTCCCAAATACACTTTAAAAATTAAGTGTATTTGGGAATAACGGCCTTAAATTAAATTATTTCATATAAATATTTTGTTCTTCATTGGGCACCCAAATTTGAGCGTAGGCTTCCTCCATGCCTTGCCAATTTCTTTGTTTGCTCTTCGTTAGGAAAACTGCACGTTCTTCAGCGCTGTATCGACCTTCTACACCCTTCTCGAAGGAGAAAAAATCGTGCAGAATCGCTTCAAAACCTACACAAGTAGAGCTACATAAAAAGCTGCCATAATCTAAATCTCAAGCTTATTAAAAGAGCTCATAAAGTGAAACAATCAATCAAACCAACACATTTATATAATAACATACAGGAAGTGGAAATAATTTATTATTTTATTGATTTGAGAGTTATCTTTTGTCCGATCGCATGTTGATGCGTTCCTTTATTTTGGAATTAGATCCGATACAAGAACCTTGTTAGGAATTTTTAATTGACAAAAACTTGATACGGTTTGTTTGTTTTTATTTATGAATGAATTTAAAGTAATTCGTTAACAGGACACATCATGGGAAATAATTTGACGAATACAGTTTGATAATAAAATAAGCACCACAGTCGAGTTGTTTACATAATCTATCGCGTTCTATTTTTATCTATATCCATTACTTAAATAAAATTATATATCTACTATTATATTAAAAGTGTGATGTAGGTATTATATGTATTTATATTCAAGTTTTTTGTTTATTACAAATAATGGTCAGACAAATTTTACATAAAAAGAACGTACATAATAAGCACGCGCGAGTCAAAAACTTAAAAACTAAATAAGGAGTCCATGTAGGTATTATATTAAATTGAAAAAAACTAATTATATAAAATAAATAGAAAATGACACATGAATGATAACATTTTTTTTTATTAAATTGGCAAATTTCTTTTGCAGTATAATTCTTATATTTTTTGTGGTACAAAGTAAGCATTATTAACATATTAATAGCGTCGGAAATGAAAAATATATTAAATTCAAACGGAGCTCCGTGACTCGTCAGTAAAGTACCAAACGACTCCATTTCGAGGGTTGAACAGAAGAGCTTAGAATCTTATAGAAAGGGCAGGAAAGAATCACACTAATATTATAAATGCGAAAGTTTGTATGTAAGTGTGTTTCTTACCTCATTACGCCGCAACGGCGTACGAAACGGATTTTAATGAAAAATGGATATAGCTTATACGATAGATTAACTACTTTTTATCCAGGGAAACCCCGGGGCACAGCTAGTGTTAAATACCAGTGAACCGATGCGGACAAACAACGCGGTTTACAAATTAAAAAGTCACTCAGAGTTGTCTTCTTACTTTAGTTACTCGTAGATTTCATAAAAAAACAAAGGTGAAGTTTGTTACTTCACATGTTTTATACCATGAAATAAATATATTTAACTTGCATAAACAGACAAAGCTTTTACAACAAACTAAATGAAACATAAACTATTCACCACAATATACAATTAATAAAATATTCATTACAATTTATAATTGCAGCCATAAATGCAGCATCTATTCTTTTTAAGCGACTATCTTCACGCATCTACATTTCCCTAGCTCTATAATCCACAAAAGGGTTCCGCGAAGGTTTAAAACAGCCACTTATTATGTATGTTACATTTCACTTTCAGACGTCATTTATATTCAAATGTTCAAAAGGCATTACTGGGCAAAAATTGTAGCATTAGCCCTCTTTGGAATGAGCGAAAATTGGTTCCGACAACGAATTCATTTTTCATCGTTTCAGAATGTCTGTGGTTTTATTAAAAGAGGGTTTTTAGAGGGCTGTTATAGTGTAGCCTGCAATTCATTTTATTATAAAATAATATTTTACATGATATCCTACTGGGAATAGTCCTCATTGTTTATTTCCAAAAAGATATATAATTTCAGTATATTATAAACTTTCTTACAATACAATGCTATAACATTTTTTTACATATTATATATTATTTTAAATAAACAAAAGAAACTCAGCACAATGGGCGATCTTCTCGCTAAGCAGCGATCTCTTCCAGACAACCTTCGGGTGGATAGGATATTATAATTATTACCTAATGGTCGGTGGTTCTTACGTTACGTAACAATAATTGGCGATGGCTACATTTATCTTCCAAGTAAATAATGCTAATTTGTCTAATGATAGCTTGCCATGACTTTCATTATGAATTTTTGATACACTATACAATACAATGCACCAACCGCTGCTCTTAAAAAATCTGCATAAAAAGATCTTGAAAAGGAAATCAGCTACTCATAAAATTAATCACGATCCAAATCCAACAAAAGTTTCCAACAAGCGTTGAAACAAAAAAGTAAATATTAATAAAAATAGAATCGAAACGGAAGCATCAAAAGCTCAATAATTCACAATCAAAAAGCAGCCACGGAATTAGGGTAGCTGTATGAGATATCGGCATACAAAATGATTACATACACAGTCTTCATCCGTTCACAAAGAAACCCAGCGGGGGTCTATAATATTATACTTTTGCCTTTGTAGTAACTCCACGGCGCAGTGGGAAGCATACTTTATGGTTTCAAATGATAAAACTGTTTGTCAGTAGCTTTGTCCGCATTCATATTGCGAGGTAGCGTGTCCGATTGCAGACAGTTTGATTCGACTTATATTGTTAACAAGATCTGCTCATCATTAAATGATGAGGAGATCTTGTTAACAAATTTGATGCTCGTTGCTTAATTCTTTTCTTGGAAATAATTAACCAGTGCAGGTTGTGTTTCTGCTAAAAAGCGCCACGCACCTTTAAACATTACAATGTCGTCTTAGTCTGACAGACAGTTTATTATGTCCATTATTACTTATACTCTCTATATTTATACTGTTTCATTCAAACAGAAACACAAAAATGTATGCACACTACTGCTCGCCATCACCGTAGCTGCAAATGTAGTGGTATCTAATTAGGTATCACATTAAGTCCCTTAATAAACTTCCTCTTCATTGTATTTTTTAATTTTTTCATTTATTGTATTTTTTATACAGTGTCATTTAAACTGCAATACAAAAATGTTAGCACACTACTACTTAGCAGCAGCCGCCAACGCCGCTGTTTTCGTTACTATTTGAACTTTCAAAAAAGTTCTAAACTAAAAGCATAAGTTTTTTAATTGTGTAATGTATCATTGTTGCAGATTGCGTGACGAACGAGGCGATATGGATCGAGTTATGGCGATGGATAAAGCCCGCGATGGCTCGCATAATGGTGAGTTTAATTAAACTTATGTTGGCATATTGAGCAGTCAGCTTGCATAGCTACTGGCAAAATATTGACCATAACCTGTTAAATCAACATGGATAGTTGCTAGTTTTTTGCGCTGATGTCGTCCTTAATTAGGGCGAGTGGTGTTTCTATTATGTCCTGTACCTATTTGAAGCAGGTATTCTTTGTGTGTATTGTAGATTTTGAATAATAACGATAACACCCAAAGATGACATAAATAGAACAACTAGGAATAACTACGACTCCCTGTATCTAGCGAACTAGGAAACATGAACACTTGCTTTCTTTCTGTCCACAAATATATGTCCCGCGGCGGGAATCAAACCCGCAACCTCCGCAGTTTAAGAGATTTGAGTTGACCCGCCCAACCACTAAAGACGCTGCCGCAGCCAATTTACGAAGTATTTTACTTTGCACAATACTTGTAACAATACGGTTTAAACCGCGGCTGCGATAGAGATCAGCTGTTATTGACGTGAGACTGAGTTCGTCGAGCATAAAGGTGTCCTGCAATCTTAACAAGATTTTTACTGTAAAGACTACATCTTTGTTACCCGTTAAGTGATTTATGAAATTGCGATGTAACAATGGGTTAAGTCTTAACCGACAAATAATATTCCTGAACCCTGAAAACTCAACCTTCTTTTTCCACAGCTTTCCTATCTTCTTCCACAGGGTCCTCGCCTGGCCATAGTCCTGTGCTCAACCTGTCCAAGTCAGGGTCAGGGGAACGCGAGAGACCGGATAGGGGAGACCGCGGGGACAGAGGTGAAGGCTCCGCTAGCGGGAGGAGCTCGGCGGCCTCCCGTAGGACGCCACAGCCGCCTCGTATGCCTTCTACAGCTACCGCTGCTGCGTCGCCGAGGTCACACTCTGATGAGAGCGATGCGGCGATGTCTGATCAGGAGGATCACAATGTTAAAGATGAGGATGATGGTGAGTAAACGTGTCATTGAGAAATTTAAGGAAGAGATGTAGTTTTGGGGATGTTTGATTTCATCAGCTCTGAAGAATTACTAAGATGATATTTTATGAAATACCTAAGAGTAGATTGAACAATTAAAAATATAAATTTATTCGATCAAGAAAATAAATTGTGTTAAGTTGCAGATTCCCAAATAGCGTCCTGCAGATGTAACATTATAAACCTTAACAGACCTTGAAAACAAAAATAAAACCTATACGAGTAAATATGAGGTTTCATCAGATAAAATTAGAATCGTTTTATCCCTAGCAATTTGCGGATCAGGATCCAAACGCAAAGTTGCAACTTTTAATCAAGGCAGAAAAGGCGAAACCAATTTAAAATCGGTACTGCATACGATTCCGTTTTCACTATAAATTAGATGTGTCGATAAATGAGAAGAGGGTTGGTGCTCGCTGTAATCACGACGGCGCATGACAAGAAAGTGTCCGTGTTACATTAACACGATCCAGTACCACCCGCTCAATATTCTCAATATATATGTAGGTACTCGGCATGTAATGCACGGTGAAATTACCCAGTAATAGCCCTGGAACCTTCAGCATTCATAGTTCGAAAATTATCAGCCATAAACCGTGGTTACTTTTATTCTAGACATCATTATTAAAGCGCAAAATCGATTCCATGTTTCAATCGGCGCTAATTATTTTATAATAGACCCTGTGACTTGGAGTAACTTAGTCAAACGCAGCTTGAACGGAGACTTTCCAGATAAATCTTGTGAGCAAATAATATGGAATCAAAAGGCTTGCCTCTGCGCATCCTGGACGATTAGCGAATGATCATGCGCCGGTTCCCATACGTTTACTTCTGATCCCTAGACACCGCACGTCTTCTGGTAATGGTCCTATATAATAAAATCTTATTAAGAGTATCGACGGGATTGCCTCCAATAGGTCTTCATGATTAGCTCATAAGGACCCGTTCCGATTTCGCACGTGAGTCCTTTACTTAATATTAATATTTTAAAGTGTGTAGAAGGTTAAGTGAGTTATATTTTTTTATAAATAAATTAATAAATTATTTATTTGTTCTAAAACACATTTCCGGTACTTACATTAGGATAACAGTTACTTATACTAAAAACAGTATAGTGTACCCTTAAATAACTCTGTCCCCCGCACTAGGTCTCTGTTGAGCCTGTACAGCGGTGTTACAGTGGATCACTCCGGCTACTCCTATTTCTATTTATTTGCGTACATGAGTAGGTAAGTTTAGAAATATCAAAATATAAACCACAAAAACTAATATGCTACATTGGTTGTTAGTTGTTGGTAATTTAAAAGAAACATATTTACAGAATATAATTCGTTAATTTAAGTAATACAAATAAAACAATTATGTATTTGTACGTATATTGCTATTTGTTAAGATGTGATGTTTATGAGAGTAGTCGCGTGACTGAGTGATAAGTGATGACTGTGTGTGAGTCGTGTGATTGAGCGAGTTGTGTACAATATTTCAGTTTGTGCTGTGAGTGTGTATTAGTGTATGTGTGAGAAGGTGTGTGTGGGTGTGTTCATGGGTGTAATGTATCATATTATAATTCGCAATATTAATATTATGTATATATATATATATATATATATATATAGTTTTTTTATTAAGTTTTTTTATGTGAATCCTCTGTACCGAATTTTATCAAAATCCATTTAGCCACTACGACGTGATTAAGTAATAAACATCCAAACATACAAACACCATACCATTTATAGTAGTAAATATGTATATGATAAGATTAGGGTCGTCACGAGAGACATATGTGTGTACATCGGCGATTATGTACAAGATGTTATTACTAAAGATCATAACCTATTAACTCTATTAACGCCCAGTGATGGATGGCATGACAATTTCTCCTACGACTCAGCGAGATTCGTTTTATCCCCAGCTTTTTGTCCATCAGTGTATTTAATATTTTAATCAATTTAGTTGGTATATCTTCGTCTGCTCCATCAATCAAATCGAAGCTAGTTATTAGATTAACTAGTTTGGTTATAGACTATTGGAACATGAATGTGAAAATTATTAATTCACTGATGGATTTACGAATTGTACCTATTGTAAGACCCTAAATACTTTAAAATAGTAATTTATAAATAAAGCTGTCTATGGCTGAATGGGTCTCTCGGTCGTTGCCAAAGAACGTCAGAATGACACCTTTTTGAACTGTCATTCTGACGTTGTCGCGAGGACATTTGATTTTGGGAGATAAAAGGCAACACCGGATCATATGTTATTATTATATTGTTGTTGTTTTATTAAATTGCAAAATGTGAAGAATAAATCTTAATTTGAAGACTAACATCAATTTTATTAGAACCTGAGCTATCCTTTCAGCTCAGAAGTGGGATCTACAAAACCTACTGGCTATTTCCGCGCCAAGTGCATCCTGCCAGAGAAAATTTGTTGTTGTATGATTGTACATTATGGACAAGGAAAATGACACACACCGTAAAGGAAACAAATCATCTCGTAAACGTAGTCACAAGCGTAATACTCGAGAGGATATATCGAGGAGTCGAAGCAGATATCATGAAGCGAATGACAAGGTAACCCAGAATGACCATTGTAAAAGAAAATCACACGAAGATCAAAAGACAATAGAAACGAACCGAACATACACTAAACGTAGATGCGACACAAGAACTCGAGAGGCGAATACACCAGAACTTGACAGACAGAAGAATGAAGGGAATATTTTACAAGTAAACAGAAGTGCAAATCGACACCGTGAAGAAAAAGAATTTTATTATACAAGACATAGATCTATATCAAGACGACATTCAAGTAAGCACCGGGACCGCAACTCAACACTGTCTCCCGGACATAGCAAAGAAGATGGTCAAGATCTTCGAGCGAGATGCCGGTCCAGGTCAAGATACTGTGCGAGTAGGCATCGCAGCTTAACATCATCACCTGAACGTAGACATGTGAGTCATTCCAATTGTAATGATGACAGCACCAAACTTTTACTGGCGGAGTTAATAAAATCAATTAGTAATAATCGATCGGAGGGAAATAAGTTCCCTATGTTAGGCAATGTGATACCAGAGTTTGATCCCATGATTAAGGGGCAAACTATTCACACATGGCTTAGCAAAGTGGAGGAATGTGCTCGATTATATAAATGGGGTGAGGACCAAATAATACACTATGCACTACCTAAGCTCAGCGGTGTGGCTAGGACATGGTACCAAACTCTGCCGTCGATGTCATTTTCGTGGTCTGAATGGAAAATCAAATTAATTGAATCGTTTCCATCTAGTGATGATTATGCAGAACTGTTGACGGAAATGTTATCAAAAAGGGCAAAATATAACGATTCTTTAGAGTTATATTACTATGAAAAAATTAACTTATTAAATCGGTGCGAAATTAAAGGTAAGCGTGCAGTAGACTGCCTATTGTATGGCATTGAGGATCGTAGTCTACGGTTAGGAGCAAAAGCAGCCAAGTGTAAGGAACCTGAACAAGTATTAGAATATTTCCAATCAATCAAGCAACAACCGCGTGACTCAGAAAATAGATTAAAAATAAGTTTTGACAAAAAAAGTAACTCTACTGTCGGACATACAAGTAATAATGCAATGACTAATTCAAAACCTACCAGGATGAACGAAAACCCAAAACCTATAGTGTGCTACAATTGTAATGAGACTGGCCATTACAGTTTTAGATGTAATAAGAGAATTCTCAAATGCAACATTTGTAATAAATTAGGGCATTTAGCGACTAATTGCTCAAAATTACCAGTTGACAACAAACAAAAATTAAATACTGATACAGAGAAGTCAGTTATGAAATTAGATACATTATGCGATATGACCAATGATAAATATCGGATTAATCTAAAATTAAATGGCCAACCTCTACAGGGCTATGTAGATTTAGGTAGCCAATGCACACTGATCCGTCGTACCGAAGCTGAAAAATTAGGTATCCATTGGTCGGTGGAACAGTTACCTATAATGCGCGGTATTGGGAATAATATCGTTTTACCGTTAGGTAAGGCTACGGTTGAGATTGAAATACAGAATATTACGGAGTCGATTGAGGCATATATTGTCGAAGACAATATTATTAAATATGCGGCATTAGTAGGTCATAGTTTTACTGAGAAACCGGGTATAACTATATCAAAAACTAGTGACGCATTAATTTTCGGTCGAGCTTTAACATCGAAACTAAGACTTTTACTTACGGATAATGTCTCAATTTCGTCACGTAGTTTATCTTTGATTAAAATAAAAAGCGACACTGACAAGTACTCGGGTTCAATATATATCAATGGATCTTTGCGTGGTTTTCCTGGAAAAGAATATTATTTGATGCCCGGGGAATATAATATGATTGATGGAATAGGTGTACTTTTAATACAAAACGTTTCAGACAGTGATTTGAGATTAGAACAGGGATCATTAATAACGCGGGCTTTACTTACAAGTGAATACGTAAATATTAATGCGTTAGATTTCGACGATTTGAATACGGCTGATTCTCTTAATTACTGCAAAAACCTATCTGGTGATGAGGTTAATCAATTGAAAGATTTACTTCAGAAACATCACGAATGTTTCTCACACAACTTGACAGACTTAGGTTTTACCAACGTAGAAGAGATGAAAATCGAGCTAAACGATACGAAACCAGTGGTTTATAGACCATATAGATTATCATACCCTGAGAGAGAGCTTACAAAGACAATGGTAAAGGAAATGCTTGACGCTGACATAATATGCGAATCGAATTCAGCTTATGCCAGTCCAGTTCTTTTAGTTAAAAAGAAGACGGGAGACAAACGTCTTTGCATCGACTATCGCGCTTTAAATAGTAAAACCAAAAAGGAGCATTTCCCTCTACCATTGATCGATGATCAATTAGATCGATTAGCAGGCAATTCCTTGTTTATAAGCCTTGATTTAGCCTCAGGCTATTATCAAATACCTGTTGCGGAAAATTCCCAAGATAAAACTGCATTTGTCACTCCAGATGGGCAGTATCAATTTAAAAGAATGCCATTTGGTTTGGCCAACGCGCCGTCGGTGTTCCAAAGAACCATGAATAAAGTATTATCGGGAATCGATTATGCTCTGGTGTATATGGATGATGTTTTAATACCGGCGCGCACGTTCGAGGAGGGGTTAAGGAGATTAGATGAGGTTTTGAGTGTTTTTCAGGACGCAAACTTAACACTCAAATTAAGTAAATGTTTTTTCTTTTATGAGGAAATTGATTTTCTCGGCTTTGAGGTTAGTGGTTCAGGCATACGACCTGGTTCCCGAAAAATTGCAGCCGTAGCGCATTTTCCAACTCCTAAGAATGTCCATGATGTTCGACGTTTTATCGGTTTGACTAGTTTTTTCAGACGATTCGTTAAAGACTTTTCCCTGATAGCTCACCCACTGACAGATCTTTTAAAGAAACAGTTTACATGGAAGTGGACGGAAGAACACACAAAAGCTTTTGATACTTTAAAAGGCAAATTAATAGAAAGACCTATACTTGCCCTGTACGACGCACAACTGGAAACCGAATTACATACTGATGCGTCGAAGCACGGTATCGCAGGCATTCTTATGCAACGTGGTAATGACGGTCATATGAGACCTATAGCATATTATAGTCGAAAAACAACGGCAGAAGAACAAAAATTACACTCATTTGACTTAGAAACGCTAGCTGTAGTAGCGTCACTTAATAGATTTCGCGTATATTTATTGGGCTTAAAATTTAAAATAATAACTGATTGTAATGCGCTGCGAACGACAATGACAAAAAGAGATCTCGTTCCAAGAATAGGTAGGTGGTGGGTGCAATTTCAGGAGTACGACTGTGAGATACAATACAGACCTGGAGCAAGAATGTCACATGTTGACGCACTCAGTCGTGCTCCTATTACTGAGCCCAGCACTGTGAACGAATCGCATGTCATTGACATTCTTGCGGTTGAGGCACAGGATTGGATCGCAACTGTTCAAAGTGATGACGAAGACGTTAAAAGGATAAAAGAGGTTTTATTAAATAAAGATACAAAATTTGTCGCTGACGTACATAAAAACTACCAATTAAAAGGTAATCATGTATACAGAATAGTTGATGAAGGTTTACGTTGGGTAGTCCCGAAGTCAGTCAGATGGCAATTGTTAAAGATGAATCATGATGACGTGGGTCATTTTGGTTATGACAAAACACTGAAAAGACTGAAAAGTTCTTTCTGGTTCCCTAAGATGCGCCGTTTCACAAAAAAATACGTGACTGCATGCTTAGAGTGTGCATATCATAAGACTCCGGGAGGACCTAAAGAAGGAATGATGCATCCCATTCCAAAACCGGATGTTCCGTTTCATACGTTACATGCGGATCATTTGGGCCCGTTTGTTCGTTCAAGGAGAGGCAATATGTACTTATTGGTAATTGTGGATGCATTTACCAAATTCGTGAGTATTAAACCCGTTAGAGACACAAAAACGGCTACAGCTATCCGAGTTTTTAAGGAAGTTTTTAGTTATTTTGGGTCACCATCGCGGTTAATCACAGATAGGGGTACGTGTTTTACCAGTTCGAAATTTAAATCATTTGTCGAAAGTACCGGGATTAAACACGTACTTAATGCTGTTGCAACTCCGCGAGCGAACGGACAGGTGGAGAGGTTTAACCGTACAATATCGGACTCTTTAAGTACAAAATGTCATGGCAAAAACGACAACACTTGGGATGAATATGTAGGTGAAGTACAGTTAGGACTTAACACTATGACGAACAAGACTACTGGTAAAAGTCCATCGGAACTATTATTTGGTTATAAAGTAACAAGCACGTCAGAAAATATACTAAATGAAGTGATCAATACAACCGTAGACCGAATTAGCGGAAAAGATTTGACGGATCTTAGAAATAATGCCACATATAGAATTGAAAAAGAACAGAGTAATGCTAAAAATCGATTTGACAAGCAAAGAAAACCACCGACCAAATATAAAGAAGGCGACCTTGTTAGAGTAGAAAGAACCATGTTTGATAAAGATAGAGTAGGGAAATCAAAGAAGCTTACACCTAAATTTAATGGACCTTATAGGATCGTTAAAATACTGCCTAATGATAGATTCGTGGTCGAAGACACTCCTCTCACCAAAAAAGGGAATAAACGATATGAAAATGTAATTTCAATCGACAAGATTCATCCGTGGTTAAATTTTAAGGGATTTGATAGCGAAAATGACAGCGATAATAATGATTGCAACGATGATTGTGATGAGGATAACTGACAAATAAGAACAGGGGCAATATTATTTAAAAGTTAACTATTCTGATCTTAATTTTAGATTATAGATATTGAAAATGATGTTAAAAGTGTACGTAATTAACATGATTCATTATAACTCACGAGCGTCAGTGCTTTTGCTTATTGCACAGATGATGCAGATCGTGAATTAATGCTTAAAATGACGTAACACAAGCTATATTTTGATTTAAAGCTAAACGATGTTGATTAGTGAGCATACATAGATAATTTAAAAATTGTATAGGTTGCGAGCAGTCAGTGTGTTACACAGATGATTGCAGATTGCAACAGATTATACCTATTGTTTCGTCACAAAATAATAAGTAAGTTACTAAATTCACATTTTAAGAAATAATTAATTATACATGTATATGCATGAGTGTAAGCAGTCAGTGTTAATAGCACAGATGACAGATGCAGATCACACATGATATGATTGCTATTGTGTTTTTGATGTTAGAGTGTGAGCAGTCAGTGTTTAAAGCACAGATGACAGATGCAGATCACACCTGATAATATGATGTGTTTTCAATGCATAGGTTATGAGCGTACAGTGCAGAAAGAAAAATCTAAAACGACGGTATCGCACAGATGTTCGCAGATCATAACAGACTATGTAATGTTAACAATGTAAATGAAAGTAGTCAAGCTCTGTAATTTTTTATTTTAATATAATTAGTTATTAAATTGTGATCCGTGATAAGATAATTAGAAACAATTAATAATATTATATATAGACATGTAAAATAATGTACATTTGCAAGTATTTTATCTTTTGTAACTTATTACATAATTTGATTATTGTTAACTATGTGTGAGGACACACTTAAGAAAGGATGGCCGAGCTGTAAGACCCTAAATACTTTAAAATAGTAATTTATAAATAAAGCTGTCTATGGCTGAATGGGTCTCTCGGTCGTTGCCAAAGAACGTCAGAATGACACCTTTTTGAACTGTCATTCTGACGTTGTCGCGAGGACATTTGATTTTGGGAGATAAAAGGCAACACCGGATCATATGTTATTATTATATTGTTGTTGTTTTATTAAATTGCAAAATGTGAAGAATAAATCTTAATTTGAAGACTAACATCAATTTTATTAGAACCTGAGCTATCCTTTCACTATATTTAATGCAAAAGACTATCTAACTATGATTGCTTGCAAAAAATATACGTCAGATCAAGATCATGTAGACAACTTTTTGCGTATCTTAGTACATCTTAGTGAGACTTTATCCGTTGGCTCCAAAGTGTGGAAGCGGAGAAGTGACGTTTGAATTCAAAACATTTATGCATAGATGTAAATACACGAAGCATACAATAGCTAAATTAAGTGAAACAATGAGGATTGTGTATTGTAGATAGTTATTGAAAGCTACACACAAAATGCTCACAGAGCGTGGGAACGGATAGCTGACTGCGATTTATAGGAAACACTCAGTTGGCCGCGGTCGGGATGAGCCCCAGGAAATTGTGCAAACAATAGACCGATGACGAACTGATCAAATATCTCCAATAAAATATTAAATCCATCCTTGAACGCGCTTGCATCCGCTTTTGTTTCGTGATCACTCATAATATTTTAAATTAATTCTGTCGATACGTAATTCACGCTCATCACGATTGGCCCCGTCTCATTATAGAGTACTTTTTAAATGCTCATGTCATTCAACTTTGATCTTTGTCCATTCAGAATTAACTCTTTATTCCGATCAGTGAAATCTTTTAATGTTTGAGTAATGATTTCAACGTCCAGATTAGTCAAGTGATTGTACATCCTTGGCATTAGATTTAGAGTTGATATTCGTTTGTTTTAGTTTTGTAGGGTCCTGTTAATTGGCCTTATTAGGGAGATGGTGTTGTGACAACGCGAGAGTGCTATCGTGCGCATCGACAATGACGAAACGATGTTGTCTTCATTATTTGATGAGCGGTCACTATCTTGTCAGTTAAATTAAATGTATCGATAGATTATTTTGGGCCGTGAGAGACGCCAATCGAAACACTTTCTTTTTTGTGTGTGAGGTCCGTTATTGACACAAGACGTACATTATTGTAATTATCCCATCAATTTTCAAAATATTACAATGTCCATATTGAAGTTGCGTCACGCTTATTATAAGGCGAATGTTGTTTACTACTTTTATTGCGGTATAAATTTTAATGATAATTGTTATGGTATCCAACGAGATGAGATTTTCGAAGTAACGAGTTTGTGTGAAATGCCATGAAGGTAATTATAAAATAATCGATATGAAATATATTCGAGAACAAGGACTGACATTGGCGATGCGAAGAGAATAACTGAGACATAGTGCAGTCCGGTGTGTAAATCGGTTAGAGACAGCCCATTCGGTGTCGAATGGCTTCTCTTTATCCTTATTCTGAATACCATTTGTAACTTTGTATAAATTGAATTGAAAATAATAAAACACATTTTGATAGCTCTTTTTAAATTATATTATAAGTACACAATCAATTGCGGTTCTGTTGGAAAATACAATAGTTTTTTTTTTAATAATAATGCGTAAGGTTTAAGATAGAAGTTTAACGATTAAAACTGTTAGTTTAACTGTAGTTAAAGATAGAAGTGTAAAATTAAAACTAAAACTAAAGATCAGGAATAAATTTATTCAAGTTTATTAAACAATATTTTATATTAAGCAAATTACTTTTTAAAAGCAAATCCTGAATAACACCTCGCATATACCATCTCAAGCCCGCATCGATGATCACCACGCGATATCGATGTTCGACTCGCAATAATTGCAACTCGAATGATAAACACACGCGATTCTTGAATATCGGCGTTTGTCGGTATCGCATGCCATGAAGGTACTATTTACCCTTATTGCTTACACCACTGCCTTTTAGGGCTTCTCATCGAGTCGATATTGAAATTAATCGATAATAACTCATAGCGAAACACTTCAACAATTATTCGAATAACTCGTTATGTATTGACTGAGATTAATTTGAGTTGTCGTGCTGCTGATTCTTGACGAAGCGAAGCTTCTTGTTGTTAGGTATAATATATTAAAGCTTCTATATCAAAATCCGTGAAAAATATAGTCTAAAACACAACACTGACCAACAATATCGAGAAGTAGAATTTTTATTCAAACACTACGACTCGTGATATTATTATTCTGGCAGTCAGCGACATAAGTAGCTGAACATTTACAATCAATTGACAATAACACCAAAAATATCCAAATTACATGCAAATTTTTTGCAATTTCCATATTGGCAGAAGATATTAACACGCTTTTTAAAAGCAACATTGGGTGAAAATAGACAATCTAAGTTCATCGAAGATTCACTGTTTCATATTCATATATTCATGCTCATACATATATTATTAGAGACAGGTGTTAAAATAGTGTCACAAAGTATGCTATATATCCAAAAACCCAAATGTACTATAAAAATTGTTATGCAATGTGCGGACGCATATATAATGCTATCCCGAAGGATATAAAGGAGTTGCCTGCCAGTAGATTTAGGCGAAAACTCAAACTGTGGCTACTGAATAAATGTTTCTATACTGTCTCGGAATTATTCAAATAGAAATTATCAAATTGTTGACATGTGAAATTTATTTAGCTAATATGACATTGTAAATGAAATGACATTGATATAATTTAATTTACATATAGTTATTTAATTTGTCATGGTTAAATTAATTAATTTGAATAATTACATATTTACTTATTTATTAATCTCTGGCAATTGTAATTGTATTAATTATATAATGTGTGTTTAATAGTATTAATTTTCAATTGTATTAATGTTATAATATTTGTACGCCAAATTGGCAAAGTACGGAATAGTTCTGAATCTGATTGTATTGGTACCTGTATTTTATGCAAATAAATGAATCTTGAATCTTGAATCTTGAATCTTGAATCTTGAATCTTGAATCTTGAATCTTGAATCTATAAGTATGTGCCCTGTAAGGGTGTTGCATGATATTCACCTACTTATGTCGCTGACCATACCTACAATAGTATTTCATTTAATTTTACATCTGGTATCACCACACCATATAGTACATATATATCGATGGGTATCACATAATACATTTTAGTACTCATGCTTACTACGCGTATGTATGTATTTAGGGTCCGCATTCCATAATACCTAAATATAAGTACTTATAAATAAATTATGATTGAATGAACTTAGATATAATTATGAATAGCTTCGATCAAATTAAAAACCTAACATACGTCTGACTAAATATTTGCGCTGCAACTTTCGACACATTCACATAGCATACACATACATACATGTGTATTTAATTAGAAAAGTTTCAGCACTGGTTGGTTTGCCGCATATTCTATTAAAGCTTCTGATGTTGTTTGGTGCATTTCAGACGCTCAGTACTGTTTATTTTTCATTCGAGCGGGATAGAGTAAATGGGTTTTAGTTTTCCTATGTAGGTAGGTATATATTATATAACCTGTGTGATTATGAATCGTTTTTAGGTTGCACTAAACGAAATTACATATCTATTTATATATTTGTTTACAAAACCAATTAACAATTATGTACATTAACGAAAATTCACGTTTAAATAAAATGTTTTAAAAGATGGGGTCAAGTAGTTCAGAGGATAACTAGACAGACGCGGATAGTGAATAACGGGTGGCCGTTCGTAACAGATCTGCTAGGACCTAACGAACGTTGCTTAACCTAACAGCTAGGTTAAGCAACGTTCGCTGCGGTCTCTACTTCCATTTGTGTGGCGCTATCGGAGGCCTCGCTATCAGAATGTTTAGCCATTGGTTCCGGTTGTTGTCTTAGAACAACAGTCGTAAGGCCATATCTCGGAGGCTTTCAGGCAGTTCATAAATCCGTACAAACACCCATACGAAACAGACAGACAGAGAGAGAGGCTAACGGGTATGCATAAATCCATTGTTGTTAACATTTTTGCGCTTGATTGGGCTGGGTATAACGTATCTAATCTCTCGTCTTTTCCTAAGGTGGCGATCTAAGTGACAACGAGCGCGAGATGCCAGCGTCATCGTCACCCGCCCCGGTGAGCTACGCAGCGCCCACGAGCACCCCACCCTCGGTTCCTGTGGACCCCACCGCCGACACCCTGGTCTCCTCCACTGAGACGTTGCTTAGGAACATCCAGGGGCTGCTGAAGGTAGCCGCGGACAACGCCAGGCAGCAGGAGAGGCAGATCAGTTACGAGAAAGGTAAGTAACATATTCTTTTTTATTACGTGTTTTAATAGAGCGAAACTATCAAAAAGTGATGGCAACGAATGTTTATTGACGGATTGATTATTGGATTTATTTGATCGTGTTTATTTAGTCTCTTGTTGGGCTATTTTTTTATATTTACGTACTTGATTATACAATATACAATACAGAGTAGGTAGGTACTTGTCCCTATTGACAGGCCTTATTAGAACTACAATTTTCTCTGAAATGATTAGTCGCAATCAACAGCCTTCGTCAGAAAAAGACTTCGCGCAGGAATCTACAAGATAGGTACATAGTTGCATGCAAAATTAAGTTTCTTACTGAAGATTACTATGAAGAATCTCAGCTATTAATTAACGTTATAAGAGCTTAATTTAAAAACTGTACGAAATTCTGAGAATTATACACTTACCGTTCCAGAATTTCCATACGAAATTGTCAAAGATTATTATGATACCGAGTGAGTGTACGATGCAGGAAGCTTTATCGATGTAAATGCTATAATCGATATTAGTCAACGTCTCGCGCGACTCGATTCCGCGTAATCGGACGTATAAGCAACATTGATTAGGTGCGCTTAGGATCTTATATCATGTATTTTAGCTACATGCTCTAAGTTTCCCGTACCAAGTGCGTGTATTAACGACACACGATTCATTTGCATCGCATTATAATGTTCTACATTTATTGCGTTATTACGTAAAATTATTAAAATTAGAAAATAGTAAACAGCAGTTTTGTTGTGAATTTATAGACGTACCTACGAGTGGGTACGGAGATACCTACTAGTATCTACTTGTGTTAGAAGCACGTATGGCAACGCTCGCGGCGTTGTCGTTTCATTTTATGCTTTAATGATAGACATATTTTATGATTTTCCAATACTTCATTATGCCTGAACACACGATCAAGTAGGAGTATAAATAAACTTGCCTTCATTAAATGATTTTTCTTCAGGTTCTTATCAGTGTCAAGGTGATTTTATGCTGGTAACGTTATTTACTTATTGTTATCGTAATAGATTTTGTGCCGTTATTAATCCATTACCAAGACCGCCTTGGGAGAGACATAGACACTCATTAACATGCACGTCATAGTCATACTCGTATTAACTCATGTCATGGTCTTTTTCTTAGAGGTTTGATTAAGATTGTTTTATAAACGAAAACTATGCTTCATTTAATATTAATGGATACTGTGTTGTACGTCCTTACTTCTCTAGTTATTTCTGGAGACAGATCCTACCACGCAAGGTACCGAGGTAAGTTTGCTGCGCGGGCGCATGTCGTGCTTTCGCAAACAGCCGTAGAACAGATGCGCCTGAGTTATTGCCAAGACCACTATCATTACACAAGATTCCATTCGGACAGCATAATTGTTTAATTGATAATTTCTTCCAGTTATTTATTCACGTCATTCAGTTTAAGAGCTCCCCATGAGAAACGATTGTTAAAGCCATTCGTGCTCTATGGTCGTGAATGTAAGAACGCATGGACGTGTACCTAATTAATGCTTGTTTAAATTTCCCATTGCAAACTTACAATTTAATTAAGTTTCTTATATAGTTTTAGAATAAATGATACTACTGCTACAATTTAAATAACATTTTAAAATGTATTCAAGTTATTAAATATTCCATTCAGCGATGCCTAAACAAAAATAAACGTACCGCAATTGTTATAAAACCCATAAAAATACAGCAGACGTCGGGGAGAAAATGTGGCGCGAGTCATCATCAAACTTGAATATCAATATTGCGCCTCCAGCCAATTGTATTAATAAACAAAACAAAATGAGAAATAATAATGCTATAGGCTAACAAAAGGTTCCATTTCTCCCCCCGATATATAAGTAAACGCCGAGGGAATAAATCTCTAAGTCGACGCCGCTAAGAACTAAAATCGCCTATGGACACAACCCGTAATTTTGTTATTACGATAATAAAATTATTGTTGATGAAACATTTTTTTGAATCGATGTGTCTGGCGAACTTTACTGTTCAATTTTTTATAGAAATTACAGCAATCTCTCGCTTGGTTCGCTTCGACTCAATTGATAGGTGTTACTGCCAATGCGATGCTCTATCGATTTCGTTTTGTGCACATGCTTATTTACTGCGCTCTGGGAATTAGTAATGTACTCGACATTGCAAAAAACGAAAGTTCAAGAAAATACCATTTATTTTTTAAACGATAAGATGTTCTTGTACTTAAATAACGTTGCTGTTCATGAATGTCAGCACTCATCTGTTGCAAAGACTTTTTTTGCATGACATATCGTATTAACGTGACACATCTAGGTAATTTATTTATTTATTTAATCTTTATTTCAGGCAACATTAAAATAAGTTACAGATGTTATTTACTAATGTAGGTGCTTCGCGATTTCGTCCTAAATGCCTCGGGTTTCGGATGTCAACATTCGAGGTGGAAGTTGTGATGTATAAAACATCCCTTCTCGACCACAAATGGCAGATCGCTATCTAGCCGCATTCGCTGACAATTTTTACACTAGTGCATAGTAGGTGACTCGCAGACAAATGTGCACTGCATTCACTGCGTTATCAGATAAACACGGGAAGGGTTGGTGAAAGGACTAGCCATGATAAAACGCTGTCGATTCGTTCCTGTGAATATGCTACCATTCAATGGGAAATAGGTGTCATATTGTCACTTTTTCGAGTGAGTCTCGACGTCGCCGTGTTTACGTTTTGCATTTATTTACACAGGTAGAAAGCGAACGAATATGCTTTTTTCGAGAGATATAAACTTCAACGTTCAATACCACATCAGTGCATTCCGAGTCCAATCGAAAAAATAAAATGTCTGTAACACGGTGAATCGGTCCGATCGCGATCATCGCGACATAAATCTGCTTCGGCTACTCTTTTAAGCCTTTATCCCTGTTAATTCTTACCGCTTAGTTTATTTCTGTACGAAATGGTCCGCTCTTGTTACATCGGTTTTGTTTCGCTCTTTTGTTTTACAACTATCAGTTTTTGTTAAGCTAAGTGCTGTTCAGCGGACAAATGGCACGCGGGCAGATAGGGCAAGAACGCTTTATGGCTCTCTGTTGTGGAGAACTTTTAATAATTTTGTTTTAAGCGAGTAAAAGTTTTAAGCGAAAATCAATACGATTGGGTTCGAGCAGCTGGATAAAGGTGAGCGGAGTTTCAAGTTTCTGGGGCTTACCGACAACAAGCGACATCTATTGGCGAAGTCCAACAGCTGCTGGAAAGTTTTGTTTCTCTTCCGCAAGTTTAGATAGCGACTTTTATGTTACTTTACATTTTATTACGTAAGCACTTCATACGTATAGGTGTACCGATATTGTTCTATTCTTGTGCTTGACAATTATTTTTTGCTTCAAACATAGACACAACCGCTTAAACTTGGAGTACCTACTCAATCCCCGTGTTCGAACAAATTCTGGCAATCCACGGAAGTCCTTAAAATTACACGCCATAAGCCACAAATCGCAATAAAAAGCTTTCCAAAACCGCAAACGCCATTGTCGAAGGGGAAACAGCCCATCAATAATATGGAAGTGACCGATCGAGCAAACACGAGCTGGCCAATGATAAAAACTGACGAGCAAATAGACAGACAGGACTTGTGTACTCAGCTAATGGATTCAATTGATATGAAAGCTTTTACAATGCTGACGATCGCGACATTATCGGCTAGCGCTAAATTAGTAAGTTACGTGTGATTTTACGTTTTCCATAGATTTGCTTTGTGTTTGATTTATACGAATTAATAAAGATAATAAAAATAAACAGTGACGTCATTGCCTACATTAGATTCGAATCTAGCTTATTACAATTATTTCACATTGAGAGCTAAGTTGCAACTAAGTTCTCAACAACACTACAACGCAGTCCTTTAACACTCTTACTCGGCTAGCGTCAGCTGTCCATCCATCTCTCATAACCCGCTAGCTCCCACAGCTCCACAGCCGCAGTGCAAACTGCCCGCAGGTAACGAGCCACCGCGAGATGCGCCCGCGCAGATACCCGCCATTGTTGCGCGCGCCAGCTTTCGCGCCATTGTGCGCAGGATCAGCACACTGCGATCTTTGTTTGTTTACGGGAACTCGCTTTTCTTACTCTGATCTGGACGTGAGGTGTAACAAAGTAAGTGAAGAGGATGGTTTGTTTACTTCCCGAATCGATATGGCTAAGCATATTTTTTTATGGAGTTCTGATTATTTCTTCATGCACTACCACCATTCTACTGAAAAAGCTGCTGTTTCGACCCTGTTTATAGAGCAATTACATAAATATGGATGAGAACCTTTGTAGTTTGGAGCGGACTGGTGTGAACTAAGTAACTTCTTATTGTACCTTGTCCTAATATTGTCCCTGTAATATAATAGTACATAATATGTAGCGAAGAATGGCAGATTGCGCAACAAACAGCTGATGTTCAAATTGGTCAAACATAAGGCCGGCTAAAGAGGTCTAAAGTGAACCTATTCCGTCACAACCTCTGCGGTCACCTACTCACTCGTCCGCTGAACCAAGTAAACAATAAGTGACATTAACTGTGCATATTAAAATGCCATTCGTGCAATGGCGATACGCGAGACAGTCGGCCATATTGGATTACCGTCGTGTCGCTCCGGTTACTGCGCACGCGACTCGACCACACGCGCGCCATCTATCGGTAAGCCACGCTGATTGAAGCGAGTTTGAATATCAAATGTGATGGCTTACCGGGTTACCTGTTTGTTGCGTATTGATTTGACAGTTCGATGCCTATTGATTTTAGAATTAGTAGGTACCTTAGCTCGTCGACACAAGCATTTTCATTATAGATCCTATATCCATGAAATGGTTTAAATAAATAAAGTTTAGTACGTACCCTAATTTGTACAAAATGTTTTACATGTTTGATTAAAAATAATTGTCTTAATTTTTTGGGGAACCATTTCATAGGAGGGCGTTATGCCTCGAGCGCTCTATGTATATAGGTACAAATATTTAACAATGCAGATTTTCGAGTTCTTTACCTTAATGAATTAATAATTTGTTCAACCTTGCCATCACCTGCCAATTATTACTAAACGTACTATATCAGAAACGTTTAACATCGATATCTAGCATTAGGTTGAAGAATATCATAATCTAAATATAATCTAACGAAGGGGTAAACTAAATATTTATACTTGTATTTTTAAATAACGTAGGCAGTATTGCATATATTCTTACCAATTTATCTGTTACAAAGTTAACCCCGGTCTACAATGGCGTATACTTTCAATTGATAAATAATCCTATTCCGCTAGAAATAGCAAAGGGTAGAACATCGCCTGCGGGCACGATACACCGTTCAACTATTGAATTCATCAGCGCAGCCATGTGAAAAGTCCTAATTTCTTGTTTCTTGTTGCTGATGTTATTTAAGCTTTAAATACCATTTCTGTAATATAGCATTATTAATGCAAATAATATGATGTTGGAAATGTTAAGAACATACCTACTATAACAATTACCAATTCGTAACTTTATTAGTGAGGGGGTAACTAGTTGATAGTAATTTTATTGTCCAGCAGTGGGCTCACTTTTGCTGATAATTTAAAATTATAGATGATCAAAACGGAGTCATACTTATAGCCTATGCCACCACCTTTCAGGCGAACAACTTGCCAGTTCATCAGTAGGAGAGGGCATGCTTAATTATTGGTATTGATTGAGTTCCATTGGCGCGATTTGTTAATTAATTATACTGTAAGTTAATCAATAATAATACATATTTTATGTAAAAAAAGAATTTCAGGAAGAGACGACTAAAGGTATTCCCATTTGAGAATTAAATTTTGAATTTCATCTCAGTAGACGCAAGCAGATACGTCTGCTCAACTTATCCCACACATAAATTCATACACAGTAGCTCAAATATGAATCCTGTACCGCAACAAGGTAAGAAACTCCCTCAGGATCTCGGGATCTAATGTAGAACAACCTGCGAATGGAGGACCTCATACATCCTCATCGAGTGACAAAGGAATTTGGACTTTGGTTCAATGTGACTAAAATATAGTTTGCTCTGATTGGTGTAGGTTTATAAGGCTTTCAGTGTTCATGGTGGGAAGTAAAGGGGTAAAGTGAGACAATCGTAAAGTTTAATAATAATTACATTCTCAACTCTCCTCCCAGGTTGTGCAATAATTAACCGCTCGGAATTACTTAGCTGAAATAATTTAATGTGACGCACCCGGGAATGTCTGTATGTGTGTGCGCCATCATATTTTGCTTGTGTTGTTTGCACGCAATGCGAACTCCTCTTTAAAGTATTTTTGCAGTTGTAAATCTATATCCATATTTTTTAGAAATACGCGGTTTTTTTGGAACTTGAATTTCAAATAGTTTTATTTTACTAGATGGTTTGCTAAAAAGCTTCTTAAAAAGAAGATGGAGAACATTATATACATATATATATATATATACACACACACACACACATTAAATACGAGTGTAAGACTATGTTTTACGTACCTACTGAGTACTGAGTAGGTATATTTTACAAAATAGGCATGCTTATATGTATATCCTTTTGGTTTCCGACCACAAACAATCGTAGTATCACTTATGCAAGACATAATCTAACTGTTCTTAATATTTAAAACTGGTATAAACTCAGATCTGACGACCAACATTACAAAGACTTCAAGAAACTCTATAGTTCATACACATGTAGGTCTTGTAACAGTGGCTGTCGTTGTCTCTATGGGGTGAAATGTGAACGCTTGTTCTAGTTGTAATTTACATACGGAATTACAAGCCGGAATATTACGGTTGATATCCTTGTTTATGAGAAAACAGGGGTGTGTTCTAAACCCCTTTACATTTCTTCATTTTAGAAAGAATCTTCCTTCATTCTTATGAAAACAACAAATCTTGATTGGACATAAAAGTTGTATTTAAAAAAGTACGATAAATTAATTTTAGAATTCAACAAATCATCTCTCTAATTTTACTTCGAAAGGTATCCCCGAATTTACATATTTAACATTATTTTCTCCACAATCACTATAAAAAGAATGCGCCCCATAATTTCTCATTAAAAAAATTCTCGTAATTTCTATTCCCAATGGCGGTGGCAGGGAATTGATATAAAATAAGTCATAGCGCACACCTGCCCACGACTCCCGGGAGCATTAATATTCTTTATATGCAGTTAAATTCAGCCTCAGGGCTGAAACATTGGGAACTTTGCACAAAAATGAAAAATTACCGGTCAGGGAGCGGCGACCGCAAAAACACAGCGTAAGAAACATCTAATGAAAGCTTAGAGCCATTCGCATAAATCTCCCTTACATTTTTAATACCAATATATCCGGCGAGGGGAGCATCCACCGGGAAACAAAATGTACACCCGAAAACAAAGCATTCGCGGACTCGCGCGTTTATATCATATTTAAATACCACCAGATGTTGTCCGCTTATAAATGTGGATATTTTTTAATCGGTGCTGTACCAGAGACATAATGGTATCGGCCGATCTGCCGTCAGCTGGTATGTAGATGTACCCGAGTTTATCGGGTTCGGTGGCTAATTTAAAAATCCCTCTCGGAGAAGTATTTTTCATAGCGGGCGCGTCATGTCGCCGCGGCCGCTTGATATCTCTTTTGACCCGTATATTTTTTATTCCCTTCGTTACCTAAGCTTTCTCGTATCGTATCGAATCTCGAGGAGTCGTGTAGTCTCATTAAAATAATACAGGGCTACTGGATAATCTTATCCGGTGTGTTTCGATCGCAGATTGGGTGCGCGTGCGCCGATAACTCCGCGAGTTATTCGGACGCTGCACGCTCGATACGCTGCTACTTTTTAATCCATTTGCCGACGACAACTTCATTATTTGTACGTTTACTACAGGTAATAAGAATCTACAGAAAGTGCCACGATTTACGACGCGAGCCGAAATATGCCGACGAGTTAACGAAATGCAAATTCCTTATAATATATTCATAAAATTATGTGTTACACATGTATGACAAAATCTTCGCATCAAATAAAGGAGTGCTAGATTGCGTATTTTTTATGAAGAGCTCTCCGGCATATGTTGTTCAAAAAGTACCCTTGTTTCAACAAGCGAGGGGTGAAACTCCACGACAGAGTGGAGTACTTGCAAAAGATTTTTACGTTCTAAATTTCACACATAATAAAGGGAAGCTATTCTTATGATTATTAGCGTAGAGACTGCGGGAATAATCCTCCGCAGTCGAGTGACACGACCGTGTGACATAAGCCGGAAAAATCTAATAACAATAAAATAAAATTGCCAACGGTTTGTAGATGTAAAAAAGAATGGGGAAGATAATTCGTTTTCCACGCCATGACAGCCATTATCGTTACTCTGAATCTACCTTTTAGGAAAGTTGTAGAACCCAGTTAATGCATTTTACAAAATTATTTCTATCTATCACATCGTTTATTATCAGTAGATATATATGTATTATATTATCTTATACATCTGCTATTTCTAAATATAAATATATATCTAGAATGTAACTTCGATTGGTATCTAGTTATATGGCCATAATGGGACTGGCATAAACTTATTGTTTAAGTCCCCAAAAAAAAGGAATTAAAAATAATCCCGTTAGTTTGTTTTTTGTTGAACCGCTGTTCGGATTTGTTAATTAAAGTACAAACCAAAGAAGATTATGCAGTAAATCACATTTCCTCCGTTGAATCTTTAAAAGTGCTTAAATCAACAATATTCCTTAGTAATATTTCCTTATGCTATTACTATTAAAATTTCACCTTAAGACCGCGAAAGACTTCTTAACATTCATCCGAGTCAAAACGACCGAACGCAACCCGGAGGGAGATCTGAATGCTACTTTTGTTTCCCATTTCAAAGCACCATTTTGGTCGCTTTTACCATAACGCTCGCTTAAATTATTTTGCCAGTTTTGAGTCGTAAATTTCAGGAAGACTTTAATTGTTATTTTAACTGCAAGCTCGACTTCGTCTTCGCGTTAGCAGGGGCCGTGAAAATATGTCTTAATTCGCTCACCCTATGACTTATGTTTCATTGAAATTAAACTGTTTCCTCCATTCTAACTGCTCCGAGCTTTCACATAAATTTTCTGTTTTGTCTAACACCTTTTAAATAATTTTATGATGTCCAATTTGTGAATAGAACTTTCTTCCTAAACGGTTTTAATACAGGCTTTTTTGTTTTTAAATAAGAATGAGCCTATGGACTTTTTGGTGGGAAGTGAAAAAGTGATTCAGTTCGATTTTGTTTTATTTTCCAAACAATTGTTATTTCGAGTGATAATGTGTAATATCGGTGGAATTTAACCATTATGTGTTCGTAAACGTGCACGAGTGTAGGCTAGAAAATCTTTGCTTTTTATGTTCTTCCAAAAAGTCCATGGAAAGCTAAAACTGAATAAAGATCCACCACTTTATGCCGGTTTGTATCTGATGACCCTCATTCTCAACAAATTAGGAATATAAAAACTACCAAACAAAAACTACGGAAGACAAGGCGGTATGGTCCCAGACACTTTAGCCTGCCCAAACGGAATTAAAAAAAAGTAAAAAGAATGAGCCTATACTTGACTTTTACCCGAACGACTCTCCAAGGGCGTCACATTCGAAATTTAAATATTATTGTTGTTTTTGCTGAGTGCACGAAATTGAAGAGAAATAGAATTTTCTTTCCGCGACCCTCCAAGAACCGGGAATCACATTTGGCTGCTGTCTGACAAAATAAAAGCCAAATTGACGTTTTTCTCTTGATGCCACCTTATTTCTCATCCATAAACGTTAAACTTTATCGCTCGATTATCATTATCAACTAATTACCTACCTTTTGAACATTATTAAATTGCGTAATCAAAATTGATCCTTTTGTTTATGGGTCTCGATCCTTTCAATCATCTATCGACCATTGAGTTTCGGTATCATAATAATAATTGTCCATAATTATATATTCCCTTGAACCGCGCGCATCGTTTTTATTGTTATTTTATTTATAAAGTAATAATTTTTCGTCGGACGCCAAGTCGATCAGGTTTTAAATTTGATTGATCCGATATAAAGATCGATTTAATAATCGAATGTTCCGCTTTAGTCTTTCGGTTTTTCTCTTGTTTTTTTCGATAAATGTTTCTTTGAGAACTATTATCCACCTTCTTAGTATCTGTTTGATTTATTAGTTCAATAATTTTACTACTCTATTTTTTGGGTATATGTTAATTAACTATCGTCTTATCGTATACGCTCACAATCACCAAATCTAGCGATATATTTACTGGTTATGCAAGTATCATTAGTTTGAAACAATGCAGAGTTAGTTTGGTTGGCTGCTAAGTACGCAGAGACCACCGGGAGCTCCTTTTGTTAAGTCCCAGTACCTACTCGCAAATCGCGAGATTCGAGATACGCGGCCTGCCGACGCGGGACCTTAATGGCCATCCCTCGCAAAGGTAATTTACGTCTCATGTGCGAAGCCACTCTTAACTAAAAGCCCTCTAAATTACACCATACACCGGGATTGATTCAAAATTAATCTCGCAATCAATATCATACCAAAGATTGAAGCTTTTTGCTTTAGAACTGATTCATGATAAATCATTGTTATAACCTTTCGCGTGGTTAGAGATTTTGTCGCTCATTTAATTATACGACCATCGAACATAGGCAACTTTAAAACCGCCCTGGGCTGTTTATTTCAATTCTTGGTTACCAATCTACAAGTTCATTAAATATGATGTAGTACAATAAGCTCAGGAACGTTTCAATTTAGCGATCTCGATTCGCGATAGCTTTCGTGCGATACTTATGCCTTTATCCAGGGTCCTATTATAAACATGCGCGGGCGCAAGTTAACTTGTCTCTGTTATCGGTAGATTTTGGTGCGTCGATACGGTTCCTGAGAAGCCACTCGACTCTTGTATCTGTATTTCATTGTAGATCTGTATCGTGCCAGTGGTTCCTTTTGACGCTTAATTTCTGTTAATGAGCTTATTTTATGTTATTCTGTGCCGAATCATTTCGTTTATCAATTATCTTCTTTACATTGTTTCAATTATTCGTGATTAGTGTTGAACGATTGGTATATTCGCTATTATGTAGTGACCTCAGATAAAATCTTTCTGTCTATTCTCGGTTGAAAAATATTCCCAGTTCTTAATCACTTCTTTTCAGCTTTTTTTTTCGTTCCCTGGTTTAGAACACTTTATTTTCAGATTGTCTATTGTTTACAACTCTGTACATACATAGAAAAGTTACGTTATATATTTGAATCTGTTAAGAAAATCAATTCAATTCTTCATAAACCAAAAGCCACATTTACTTTGTTTCTAATTACTAAGTCTAGGTACTTTTGCATCGTGTTGGGTTTTAATTGAACATTCAGTAAGACTTACAAACACATTGTTGCCTGATATTTAATCTATTGCGGTAATTAAACGGGTAACGGAGTTATTAAATGAAACAGTACTAGTTCAATTGAACAAGATAGTTGCGGGTCCGATGTTGTTTGGTCTAAGTTATTAATGCATTTGTAGTTGAAAATGTTTAATAAAATGTGAGTACCTAACAAATTCTGTTATTGTCTATTACTATGATGACTATTATGACTAACTACGGTCTTTAAACTACACTTTGTATGGTTTTATGCAACTGAGTGACGAGACCTTTCACCTGCTGCGATAAGCCCATAACCGTTGCAGCACCATCCGAAATTTTGTTTTGCATAATCCAGCGCAGTACTACACTGCGCTCTCACTCAGTAATTTCACTTTAATACGGAACGGTAATGTTGGCACCATAGAAATCTGAACTTCAGATATCTATGGTTGGCACACTACTGCTTGGAGGTTGAGTATTTGGGAAAGGTGTGGTATTTCCTAAGACAAACTCTTGCTGAAGAGGCCTAACCACTACTTTGTGTACCTTTTTATTGAATCATTCATTCGCATTGATATTAAACAAAGTAATACGCAATATTATTTTTACCAGTTCGTGTTCGTATAAAGATATATATCTCCTTACGCTACCATAATTGTATGAATCATCATCAACCATATCCATTTCAAGATGCCCTTCACCAGCTTCATTTAACATTGTACTATCGCTATCTCAAAACAATGAGGATAATATCAAATTGAATCAAGTAATGCACCTAACCGTAGGTGCTAACAACGCAAGTTAATCAGGCTTATCCCCTTACTACCTCCATTAGGTAGACGAAGCTTAGGTACCTAATTGAATAAGGGACCAAATTAAACAGTGAATCTGTGGGGCATGACCTCTTTCTATTCAAATTGAACGGCGTGAGGCGTCACGCGTTCGTCCGTATGGCCGGATCAGACACTTATCGATGGAGATTACGTAAGCCTTGATTGAAATTTGACGCCTATTTTCTTAAGGGACTGAGTTTATTTAAAGGTCTATGTAAATTATCAAGCTAGTAAGAGACCCAAAGCTAACTATATCTTGATAAGGCCTATACCGATATATCAGTGATCTTACTGTATAATTTAAAACAGTTAGGTACTTATGTATATAGACTATAACGAAACACTAAAAAAACATTCCATGTTTTATGTGTCACTTAAAATAATTATTATCATAAACCTGATCAGTATTAAGATCAAGACACAATCAAAATCCAATAACGTCTCAGTAGGTATCCGAATCGGAAGTTCTCCCCCAATCATTTCCGTCAGGTTACACCTAATTGAAAGTTATGCAAATCTCTCAATTCGACTCCTTCCTCCTTCACAATAGTCCCGGATTCCGAATGAGTTAATCCGTGTTTATGCTCCTAATCGGCCCCTTGCTAAAGGCCTTGTTACCGGTTTAGCTCACTGTTAAATTTATACAATGCCTTCTACACAATGAACCATTTATTTATAACTTTAACTGATGTTTATGCGAACATTTTCTGCAATCTGATTGGTAGCATCTATTGAAATGTAGGTCAAGTAAAGATTTTGCGCAACCGAGCTACTCTGTATTTCTTAAAAGAGAATTTCTTAGATGGTTTTAGTTTTAAATTGACTTTTCTTTATTGCAGCTGAACTGAAAATGGACGTGTTGAGAGAACGAGAAGTCAAAGACAACTTGGAGAGGCAACTTCTCGACGAGCAGAAAATGAGAGGTGCGTTTTGAAAACTTATTAATTTTAATACCTACTTATCGATGTGTGCTTATTTTATATATCTATCTATTATAATATTTTATTCATAAACGCAAAGGCTAATGCCAGTTTCTTACCAGTAGCATACCATCTGCAACTGTCTTGCAAACGTCGGCGTCGTGTAGACGGTGCAAGTCAAATGTTTGCTTACCATTATGGTATGCCACCGAAAAGAAACTAGTACTATCTAAATGAGGATTTTAGAATACTATTGGAAAACGTATACGTTCATCATCATATTCATCATACGTATACCTACTAAAGGCAAGAAAACAAATATTATTTCCTACATTGTATTGTTCGACGTTAACATCGAGCATACTCACGAAAAAGAACGAATAGGGTGTAATTTCAATGGCCTCCATAAATCTGGTATCTTCGGGCGCTCCGCACTCGGCACAATTAACAGGCGATCTCGTTACACCACCATTGTCTTCTTCCTCGGCGTGTTATTTATTTGTTACATTAAAACTATTATATTCTCGTGTTACTTGCAGTGCTTTATGTTGCTCATTCCCTTTCCGTGCCACCGACTCATCGACGCCTCTTCCATATGTGTATGCCACAATGTGCTGTAGGCGTTTAATTAATTCCATTTTTCTACCTCCATTCGCACGTAACTTCGCTTTTGCTCTTATTGTTATCAGTATTTGTTTCTGCATTTTCTCAAGCTCCTCACGTGTTCTAGTGTCTTAAATTTATAGCTTTAGTGATGTTTTTATAGCCGGCTTCGACGTCTGCGTAATCATTATAATCACACAATTTATTAGACAATTTTGCAAAGTCATTTTGTTTATTCCATGTTAGACCAACCGCGAACTCTAGGTTAACAAGACTATAAAATAAAACGACATGCTGACATCTTCAAGAAAACATCAAGTAGGTACGTATAGCAATTGTCGGTCATCAAAACTAAGTGCGATTCTCACCCCAAACAAACATAAAGGTTAATTCGAACACAATACAACACCCTTTCTGCCTATAACAATATTGTGTCAGCAAGTAAAAAGAAAACCGTCAGAATAGAGGTAACCTTTCTACAAATGTCAAGCGGCTTGGCATCGTGAATTGACGCCTTGAGACAAAAGGGTTTATTCTATTCAAAACACATACCTAACGATGAGCCAAAGTCAACTTTAAACTAACAACACTAATGTCACATTTAGTGTAAATTAAAAGATGACAGCAATATACACTACAACATAAAGGCGATGTATTATCGAGGTAGACATTTCTCTGTGTAAATGTAATATAAATTTAAATGTTAATAAAGGGACGACACGTCGCAGTGAGCTTGTCGTTGCGTATAATGAAAATAATTATTGCCTCTGAAACATGTGTTATAATTTATATGACCGGTAAATGTAGCTACGCTGTAACATTGTAGCAGTTTATAAGAGTTAATTCTAGTTAAGTAGAGTAATGTAGAGTATGCAGGTAACCTGTATAACGATAGCTGGGACCCTGTTAATGGATTTTCTAGACTATTTGGCAATCTTCGATCTAGTTTAAAAGCTTTTTGACAACTTACGTTCGGACATCGTTTTACACCTTTATCGTAGCTCCCCTTACATTAGTGCGGTCAGTTTAACCAATCTAGTGTCGTTAAACAAGCGGAGTATTGGAGCGTGTATTTTCATTGTTTGTTCGATATTCGTCCTCTAAACAAACAAGATCAAACATTGATAGGTATTTACGCGCAGTCGGGTTCAACGTTGCAACAAAGAGGGAAATCGAGGTGTCCATACATAATTCACACGGTGAATGAACTCTATTGCGACGTGAGCAATACTGTTAATTGCCAAAAACCAATCATCAGATAGCGAGCAGCGCGTTCACGCTGTGAAATACAACTTTAGTTACAAAAGCCCGCGTAAACAAGGGTTCCGCGAAACTGTAACGAATAGTCGATGTCATCGGTTTTATTACGATTTATAGCACCTTTGAAAGGATGCCTTTGTAGTCTGCGCTTCAGTTTTATCTAATGTGTGTCTTTGATTTGTTTTCGAAAACTTACACTATTCGCTATTTCTTTACAGATCTCTACATTTTTATTTTTTATGTCATACCTTTCCCTCGGAAGGAAAGTAGAGAGGCCTGCAGTGGGAAGATATGGATTGAATATAATTATAATATTGTTATACCAACATAAGTATATATATATATATATATATATTTTATTTAGCCAGGTAACAATTAACAATTTTAATACATATCGGAGATGTGGAACAATTTGCAATTGTTAGGTTTGTTATGCAATGCAAGGTGAACCCTGGAACCCACACTAGGAAAACCTGTGTCGTGGGTTTCAGTGTCTTCCATTTATTGGTATTACTAAGATGTACATAAGTAGGCTGTTCCTGATGATACCACAAAATCATAAAATTACAAAGCAAACACGAAAGGTTGTTTATAACCGGTACATTTGGTAGCATTTATATCGTAGCAGTGTTAAAGTAATAAGAGCAATTTTAAGGCAACAGCCAACAATGTAGCATACAGGCCAAGCCTCTGTATTTATTCCTAAAAATCACTGTTACCTTAAATATGTACCAAATTATTTCATAAGTCCATGCATCATATTCCACGGCTACGTTTCCAAAGCGATTACCAACTTCATTGAGGCCTATTAAAATTCAGTCTGACTAACATAAAATGGAAGCCCGGTTTGAAAAATATCGCCTTCGGACAAAATGACCGCGTTGAGGGTATGAGTAGTTTGAAGAATATTCCAGTAATATAATGCTAATAGTTTTGGAAAATGGTAACTCTCTGCCCATTTATGAATTTAGGTACTTCTGATTTCGTTATAAGATTGTCCAATTGAATCGACTTCTAAATCGATCCGTTGCATTCATTTTTATTGTTTTGACAGTCCAACGGATCATGGAACGGAAAATTAATAATATGCCAGGTTTTTTGTTAAGTACATATGTTTAAAATATATTTCATTTAAATTAAATAGATTAAATATATTTTTCTCGATTTACAGAACAGTATTTCTGTTAATAATTAGAAATAGAGAGAATATTTAGGGATATCAATAATAATAATAATTTATTTGTAAGATTAAATTTCATATAGGTACATGGTATTCATAGAATGGTCTTAAAAAGTACATTAGTCATTGTAATCAGCCTACCTGCAGACGTGCAAATGTTTACGTAATTTTGTCACTAAAATTCACATTCCTTAATAAAATAAAAACAATGAGATAAATATAGTTAGATAGTTGCTGATATTTTCTTGTCAAACCGTAACCGTACACTGAAACCTATTTGCTCATGTGACAGTTCTCTTTCCTCAAGGGTTTGCTGGAAGAAAACTCTTTTTAGGGTTAAGCTCGCCTTTGTACATATATTTTATAATTCATCGATGTAAATATTACAATAGTGTACAAAAAAGAATATAAGAGTATAAGATATTACGCAAATATAATATGTCAGAGTTCTTTCTTTTTGCGTGAGAGGCTGTCCAATAACAATCAATTAGGAGCGCCAATAGATGACTATAAATTGGATTGGACCTTCTACGTCTAATCAATGCCTGCGGCCCATTCATGTATTAAAGAAGATTATGTACTGTGATATGTCCTATGTTGTTATTGCATTGAATAGTCTCATATCGCAAATCTGGTGTTTCGTAATGCAATGCGCCTCGCTTCTATTTCAATGGGGATGATAGCAGCCTGATGATTTTTTGTAATTAACTTTAGAAGATTAACTGCTTTTCATTTACGTTGGTAGGCAAATATGAAATGTAATGCACTTATGGTGATTTCTGAAACCTAATATATGGCCAGCAGAGTACTGGAGGGTAATAATGATGAAATTGGGACTACAGTGTTGGAATATATACATATATGTGTATATTTATTTATTTAGAAGTTAAAAATAATAAATCAATCAAACAAGTAACAGTCTATGTTAATGTTACTCTATACCTATAGAACATTTAGAGTGCAAATTGGACCAATGTATGAAACTTTATTTGATGCAATAAAGTAAAAAGAATTGTTTAAAAAACAACCAACGTACCAAGATTATATGTTGTTATTATAATAATACATTTTTTCAGTAATTTTTACGTTATATTCTGCTAATAAAATAAATTTAAAAAAGCCCTCTACCGCTGCTATTGCAGAAAAAATTGCCACCTATTAATAATAGCAGTTTTAGTGACATGACAGACGCAGATTCCTTATTATTATAGCAGTTTAGATTTCTGAATTTCACAGTCAAAATAAACAAATATTTAAACAATTTTGTGGCTAACTGTACATAGTCACAAATTGACACAAAAAATATATCAAATTTATTGGAATCGGGGGCAAAAATCACAAATCCTATATTGGTGTTTGAAGTAAACACATAGTAACATTAAAACAGCATGAATTTAAGTGAGAATAATCTCCACGTGATTAATAATTAATTTCATAAATGCATACGCTTTATGTTAATACTCAATACTCAATAGTTTATTGCAATCTTATATGCAAACAACTGAACAAAGCACTCAATATTATGAAAGATACCAAGAGGAAATGCATGACAAAGGTCAAGGGCCACCTAAGAAAACTAAACTATAGCAGCACCGAACAATTGCTTCACATAAATATATAACTGACACACAAAAACAAACATCCACACCAACATACACCCTCACCACCAACAGGCACCTTCTTCAACACACTACACAAACGTACTCACTCACAATTTACTCTTTTGAACTGATTATGTCTTGCATTGATTAACCTTAAAGAAGAACTTTAGGAAGGGAACTAGCTCTCACAAACTCAGGGAATCCTACCGTGAGAGCTAGGGTCACACAGATCCAACAATACGTACTTTATCCAATTCTGCATGTTGCATGTTAGATTTAATATAATGTTGTTTAACTGGCACTTCTAATTATCTATAATGATCAAATTAATGTAACATAGATTAAGTGTTATCTTGAACCTATTTTCAAATGAAATAAAATTAATTTATAATTTATGTATGTATGTACATTTGCAGAGGTCTTATGGAAAGGTTAGTTAACCTCTGTGGCCCTGACAGGGTATGGCAATAGGAGTATTAGGAGCGAGCGGACCAATCCATTAAATAAACATTGCTATTTTATAGTCAGAAAAAGAATTAATTATTACTATATTGATTTAAAATATCTATTTACATTGACATATTGAGGTTGTTACTGTTTATATTACAGGGCTATGGTATATATAGTCAAGGTTTTACATTTTCGTTAAAAATAGACGTCTTTGTTCACAGAGCTCGACTGTAATCTAGCTTAAGCGTAAATGAAATTGAAACCAACGTTGGTAAAGCTATAAGTATAGCTCCTGACTTGAACGTACAATAATAGATTCGTCACTACTTTAGTTTTACGACGTACAGGTAAAATTTGCCATCCCACTTAAAGTAAATATTTAGTCTCCAATATCATTTATCTACCTTTTGAAGGATGCTTACTCGTATTTAGTGATATAAGCAGCTAATGCAGTAGGTCACCTTATTCGAAATTATATATAGTTTTTTTATATTAAAAATAAACGACCAGCACAGTTGGAATGACTGGTGGTAGGTTTTTCGTATGCGAGAGTTCGTCTGAGTAGGTACTACCGCTTTGCCAGTAATTCTGCTGACAAGCAGTAGTGCGCAAGCATTACTGTGTTCTGGTTTGAAGGGCATTGTAGCCAGCGAAATTACTGGGCATTAAGAGACTATCTCATGGTGACGAGCACAGTGCAGCGCCGCGCAGAATATTGCAAAACAAAGTCCTGGGTGGTGCTGTTACTGTTATGGCTAGGCGTATTGCTTACCATCAGGCGAACGACCAGCTCGTCTCGTCACTCAGTTAAATAAAAAAAACATAAAAATACTGCGCTCTGACAGCCCCTGGAAAACTTTATAATGCAAATAATTACAAAAAGTATATGACAAAACTACTCTATATCGAATCATTAACTCAGCATTGACGCCATGCCTTAATATGGCACAACGAGCGTTCATTACTCAAGTGAAATCAAGCATTAAATTCCATTATAACAAGTATTGCCAATATAGAATTTATAGGAATAAAATTAATGGCCCTTAAACGTTATCTACATGATTTGAATCAATCATAACTAACTTTTATGTGTATTAATTAAATACTAAATTACACTGGAAATGTATGCAAAAACTATAATTTTTATGATGATCGATGAATAAGCACTTGGGTATATATAAAGAATCTGATAAAGTTTGATATATTTCAAACATCAGCATCATCAGTGTATCAGCTGAAAATCAGCGCCGAAATGTGTATAACTCTTGGCGTTTTATGCTGAGCTGAGCCCATTCGGCACATATATTTATTATTTAAGTTTTTAATTCTTGTATTATTTGTTTGTCGTGTGCCGAATAAATGGTCCTTCTTTCTTTTCTTTCTTAACATCAGACTAACATAGAATAACACCCAACACCAAACCATAAGCAAACAAGCAACTGTTTGAAGGTCAGAAATTCACAAACTTTAAATACATTATAGATGTATAAAAAAAACGATAGAAGTATGCTATACGACGTATGGGACTCATGAAAACATTACAGCAATACAATACATGCCATAACCCCACCAAGTTTCACGGAATAGAGACATTATGAGTTCAACAGACATCGATAACCCTCCATTCCTCACATAATGTACATAATTGGCGTAACATCTCCGCCGCGTACCCTTTCAAGACATCCGTACGTTACGTTACGGCCGACATGTTATTTAATTACGCAATCTGGAACACAATGAGAATTGCGACTCCTTTGCGTATACTGGGCGGAGACGGAATAGGGGAATCGAGGTCAGATAATGCCAAATGTGACAAATGTTGGAGAAACGCAAGTCGTATTTGGACATGTCTTCCGAGTTAAAAAAAAATATAAGATTAGCCTGTAGTCATCCATTGCTAGTCTTAAACCTCTCCTAATAAACGCTACTGAGTTTGGTCTTTACAGGTTCGGCTGCCTTTCGCAGGTCGTTGATTCATCTTGCCGGCGGGCGTCTTGCATTACATTTGCCTACATTCGCGGTCTCTCTTCTTTAGTCAAGGACACGTCACTTTCCAGTTGCTAGAGATTCTTCCCCAATTCCGCCACAAGGAGAATGTCTTCGGCAAATCTTGAATGTGTAATGTTTTCACCTTTTACATTTTTGCCCTTAACTTTCCAGTCCAACATATCTTCCAAGGTGTTAGTGAACAGTTTCAGAGATATAACATCTCCCTGTATCAGTTCTCTGTTGATTTCGTTTGATGTGAGTCAAAGCTGAGTACAACCATCAGTCATTTCCTTACTCCGTCTCTGCATTCCTTAGCCAAAAGGTTAAAGCATGACCGGAACGGCTCGGAATCATAGGGCGAGAACTATGGAATAGCACTTCCTCCCTCTTCCATAACATCCCTTAGTAATGAAGGAAGGGTGTCCCTTACTGCAGTCTGACTCAATTATAAACGAATAAATCAAGATGATTGAGTAACATCGAAATCTAACTGTTATGTAAAATAGCAACGGCGGGTATCAAGTGATGGCAAAATTTAAGCTGACGGTTCTTGACTCGTTCTTTTGGGCTTGCGTTTGTGCTGCAGCTTTTCCTTAACAACCTAGTGATACCAAACTTTTTCAACCATCAAAATTCAACATAGGCTGCGTGAAAAAACGATGACCAAAGGTAGTATAAAAATATACCATTGAATATGTACACCTGTAGCACCACTTTAATATAAGAATTGCTGTACGTTTTTCTTGAGAACTTTTATATAGTTACTTTTGACCTGCACCCTTTCGTAGTTCCTCGAAAAGGCCCTTAATGCTGATTCCACTTGTTATGTATGTGGCATAAGGTATTATATACTACAACACACGCCAAAGAAGTAGAATGAGTGTAATGTACGTCATTGCATTATGCAACTGCCATCAGCTCACGTGACAACCACAGCCAACTTCAAAACATCAGCAGTTACCTTGATGAGTTACTCGACTACAGTACTGCCTAGTTTGCCTAACGCCCGTCCCCACAAACAAACACTATCAGGGCCGGACAGTCCAGTGATCAAATTCAAATGAAATCGCTCAACAGGCGTACAATCGTATCAACATACGTCAGTAGTCAGTGGCCGTCTGTCGAGCCACCCTAATGATAATTGTATTAGTGGGCTGACCACTCAATCATACCGGTTGCATTATTAGATAGCTGTGCATTTGGCTTCTGTTTGCATCGATTTGAAATTGCGTTTGGTATTGTTGTGTAACATAAATTGTTCTCAATAACTAAATATGTTTCTTTAGAACGTTAGCGTAACGTTAGTTAGTTAAAGTTAAATGCAGCGCGATATCAGGAAAAGGTAAATGCCAACTGACTTCACCGATTCAAGAAAAAGATTCTTCTTTTTCGATTTATGTCTTGTGTACATAGGTTGTGTGTACTTTGTTTTTAACTACACCAATAGGATGAATCTCATTGTCCAATCTCGTCCGGACTGTAACTTACTCTAGACACAACTCTGTCTCTACAGTGCAGTTTGTTTTACCCATTTTCGGGCACTATTCAAGTGGATTGCAGTGCCAAGGACTGCCAATTCGGCCTTGCAATACCTTAATGGACACAATCTGTACTGTCAGTTGCATTTGTCCAGCCAAAGCGAAGCTATTGTGTGTACTGCAAATGGAAGCTTTCTATTACATTCGAGTGGAGACTGTTTGTCCGCTCCATGACTTTGTTATTGCTAGGTACAATTCGGAAAATAAGCGTTTTCTATAGGCATATGAGCAATAAAAATTAATAGGAACCCAATTTTTTGGGTTTATTTAGGCTTATTAGCAAAAGCTATTTTACTATCTCCTCTAATGATATTTCATGGATTCATGGCTATCATCAGCGATATTTTAAAATTTTCTGTCTCCTAAGATCGAGTCAATAAAAGCAACCAAAATGCCTACCAATTCTTATTGACGGTCAGTTCATAAAAATACCAACAATTCCTCTTGCAGTTCAGTGGGAAGATATCAAAAAATATTCCCGATACACGGTAAATCCTAACCGCGACACGACGTGCGACCTCGCTACGAATGCCGATGCCGACGTTGACCAGATCGCTGGATCGGCGCCGTGCGTGGAATTCAATTACAGACTCCAGCGTTTGGGATTCTGGACTTCAATCCAACCACATGTGTTGGAAATGACGGCGCAACTTTTTTTGGAAAAAGTTCGGATTTCATGAGTTTCTCCTACATCGGAAAATGGGACTTCGTGATTTGGTAGCGAGAACGATCAATCATGAGAGTTTGCAACGAAAGATTGTAACATATTAAAGCACACGTACGGAGCTATAATAGGCTGCGTTGCGGTGGCTTGACCCAGTATAAATTTATTGCAGTTTTTTGCATCGCGTCAGTCGAAGTTGGCGGCGCTACGAAAGTTTTCGTGGACGACGGGTAAATATTTACACTGGAACGCTGCTTGGTGGTTTTATTCGGTTTTTTGTTTGAGGTTTGGCTGTGGCCAGGAAAAATTGTTTCAATTTGGTTGAGGGTTCGTGTTCATTAATACGTCTCGTTTTAGGTGTAGCCAAGAGCGATTTTATTGGACGCTAATAGCTGACAGGTTTGTTTCTCATATCTAATATCTATAAAATGTGGACTTATGGGTGTGAATTTGTTAGTATTGAATTGAAAACATAATTTGGGTTATTCTCATTGCGAATCTGCAGGGGAATCGTCTAACTCGAACACCGATCCCGATCGCTTTCAAACACGTCTTGTGATCGGTATTTGTTTGTGGATTTTTTCCCAATCTCTTAAAATGATCGAAATTGCAGTTGTAAAGATGCTAACGCGTTCCAAATTTGAAATTGAATGCGATCGGGATCGATGTTCAATTTACACAATTCAACTGCTGATCTTACTATCTTAGATTCCAAGAAAAGAGTAAGGTTCGATCATCATTCACAACGCTGGCAAATTTCTGGTCGGTGGTCACCTGATTTAATTTATTTTCGGTACTATAGTATTTTTTATTTTATTCCCAATATCTTCACCAGCCTCACGACACCTATAATTTTATTCCTGTCCATACTTCTCAGTTCTTATCACGGCTCCTGCGGTATCCACTACGTGACACATTTACCGATTCCCTTCCACCTACGTAATGCAGGACACGTCATCTGCCGAGACAAGGGATCCACCCCAAATATAGTTTGTACATATATTGGCACAGAATCTATGTGAACATATTGTTTCTCGGATACAAGGTAGAAATTTTGGTGAGGTGTACCTTGTAATATTTGATAGAAATTAGTACACTCTACGATGGGTTTTTTCACTATAAATGTTTTGCTGCTATTTTTTTGTTTACTTAGACCCTTATAATCCGCTGTTGGACAAATGCCTTTCTAAAGTCAAGGGTCTACATTACTAGTCTACATTTTACAAAATCAGCTATTTATGACTTTGTACGGAATTTGACAAAATGTATATATGTTATCAGTACTCGATTTGCAGCTGATGTTCTGGTGAAATGAAGCGTGGTATGGTTCGAGAGAGCGTAAGTAATGTAAATGATTAGATTAGATTTTGGCCGAATGTTCGACTGGGTCTGATATCGAACCGATAGAAAGAGCTCTGCAATGTAAAAGTCTACCAATATTTTGTAATAGTTATTTTGTCTTGAGCCCTCTTAATGATTTATTTAAAAGCCCAATCCTTGAATATATCCTACACAAATGAGCTCTTATTCTTTCAGCCTGTACCTACCAACCGCCTCTTTGCATCGATAGTATTCCATTCACTGATAACGCTCAAGCCGTGTTAAATGGACACAAAAGAGCGGCGAACTACTCACACTAAAGAAAGGTCGAAACGAACGACATAACACATTTCACGGCTAAGTAGAATGCTGTGTTGGCTCGTGCCATTCAGGATGGACACGCAAATTGACTACCATTTAAGAACGAACCACACCTATAGTGCTGTGTTTGTCCTGAGTCCTGCCCTTATCGGGAGTAAGGCTATATAGAGTCCATTAAAGTTGTCCAATCTATTTTATCCTTGATTTAGTAGAATGAGTTAACAAATAACATACGATTCTAGAAACAGTTTAAGATAATGATAAATATAATTATAAGGGTAATAGTAATTATACTGTACGTATTACTACGGTAATTTATTTCGTTGGTTTTAAATACGTATGTGCTTAGATCGAATAGCAAAAGTTAATTCAACATTGAAATTGAGACACATTATTCCATACAGTTATGAAATTAAATTACAATCTGTGATCACTTGAATGGTTAAGTGCAAATTAAAACAGTGCAAACTAGGCTCGGATAGACGTTCGCAATCAAGGGAATCGCCGCCCGGTGTATAGGTACACGACGGACGTTTCATTTAACAAACCATCAGCATTCGTTGTGGAATGAAACCCTCTTGAAGTTTCAATGTACGTACGCTGTAATTACGACTAGTATAATTACAAATATGGTATAATTACAACGAATACGTACGAACATCGCTAATCAAGACCCCATTCAGATTCATTATACCTAAGAGAAGCAGTAAATATAACTTGCGTAATAAAATCTCGCACAACGGCAGAAATAATAATAAAATATTACAAGAGCCCGAGATTTTGTCTAATTAATTTTGTAGATACGTTCTGCGGGGCTACAATGTCTTGGGAGTAACATACAATGAGTCCGGAAAACCGAAGGCGAGGTGGTAACACGATCCACGAACGAGCTAAATTAGAATTTATGATTGTATGTGAAATTGTTAGAACAGGTTTCAATGTGTATAATGTTTTCATGTAATATGGAGTTGAAACGAACTTTCAGGGGGATTCATTGAAATACATAATGAACTTTGTAATTAGTGATGAGGTAATAATTTATGCCTATAACATTTTGAAATTCGGAAAGATCGGTAGAACAATTTTTAGCCTTTCGAAGATAATCTCAAAAATTTACAGAAGCACTTTCTGAATCTGAATCTTATAAAATGAGTTTTAAGTAGAATAAATAATTAATTCAAACACACTGAGTTATACAAATAGCTCGGCCCATTCATTTCTATCTTTCATTTCACTGATGTCTAACGACAGTAGTCGGCCAATCTGAGGTGGGCCTGCCTAAGTGTTGCGACGCGATCGTGTCGATTATACCACGATCGAATTGTCGATTTCGCTACAATTGAGTGAACGCACCATGTGCGACAGTATCGTATTTGTAATCTGAGACAAAACTTGTCCGATTTTACCTAGAAGTAGACAATAACCTTGCCATAACACATGGCTAGATACTTAGAACATACCTACTCATAATAACTCAGCTGGTACCCATAGCAAAGGCGAGTTTAGGTATAGAGGTAATTTCCGAATTTAAATTAGATTACCGAGGTACGTACTTAACAGTTAAGTTTACTTATCATTAGCATTATTTCACTAATGAAAAAATAATAGTTACGTGTTTTTGTTGTAGAGAAAGAAAACACAAACGAATAATTTTCAACATTTGCCGCACAATATACAAATTGCCCATTGGAGCGTAGCAACTAGTGAGGCGAAATTGCGTGTTAGCGCCAGACCAGTGGGAGTTAGAACTCTGTTCAAAACTGGCGGCCGACGACCGGCGACACCCGTGACTCAGCCAGCCACCGAGCCACGTAATGCGCCCACCCGTGCTCCGTGCTCCGACCAGCCAGCCACCTCTGACGAAATCCTGCCGCTACCGATAAACTTTTTAACAACAATGAATCCCATTCAAGATCAGATTCGCTCTGAGCTTTAATTTAATCCAAAACAATAAGCATCCACGCGAACTCCAAACAATTAGGCCGAGTTGTCGAGTCGCCGAGTTACCGACTCGGTCCCTCGCAAATCCTCACCGGAACAGCAACATCGAGTGGAATTATAATTATCGAGAAAGCGGCTAAGTCGCGTTTTAATTATAGAAACAAACAAAAAGTCTATCTCCGATGTCTTGGTGAACTTCGAGAATGATTCGAGAGTTTAATTCGCAACTCTTTGTTGTTGTGGGTTGGGGGTGAAGTTAATGATTTGTAATTAGGGGTCAAAGTACCAAGGATGGTTCTAGCTGTACGTACCAAATAGGCGAACGTTCTTTGTGCATGCAAAACCTGGTTACAGGAAAGAGACAGGCAAATTAATTTACAGCGTAAAGGGAAATAGCCCCTTGTCTGCTCGATGGCGTACTCTTTTCCGGGACATGGGAAATTCAATAATAATTGAACTTGTGCTCGGCAGACCGCATCCGGTGTCTTGGGAAAATCGCTTATTGATCTCAAAATTTCGTTGGGGAAGATTGCGATCTCAATGTTATTAATTTTGTGATTTATTGTCTACACTTCACCCTTAAATGACAAAATGACGTCACAAAATGAAACAAGTGACAACACATATTTAATGGACTTCAACAAGACACATTGGCTTGATTTAAACGGCGTAAAAGATTTTACGAAACAATAAAAAGTTGATCCGTATGCAATTGGAGAAGTCTCCGATTCAACGAACATCGAATGAATGTGTCGATATATCGAATGCACGAATCGATTGTAGCGTTTCGATTGCGGGCTAATAAATTGTTTACATTTGCCAGTGTGCGATCATTAAGATCTTTGTTTACTCGCGACCACACACCAGTAACAGACGTCGATGAAGCCATACGCTATTTCATTGCAGGATATCGTATTAATGTTGCTAATATCATATTTACAGCTAAACTTGTTTGGGGACAAAAATAGACGGCGTCGTTTCCGTATGCGTTTTGTTTCCTGTATCATGTTTCAATTATTTAATTAAAAAGGGTTGTTAAAGTTACGACTGTTAGCTAGTCTTTGAGCAGCCGAGTTAAGTATTCAATTGTTTTATTTAAAGGCAACTGAGATAATATAATATTCTTTGATATCGCCCAAATAAAATGTATAATTTATAAATAAACTGGTATGGTGACTAACATTATAGTCATTACGCATATTTACATTTACGAAAATTCGGGAACTCAAATAAAAGAATTTCATAGTAAATATCTCGTTTCTAATTTTGATTATAATTTAGGTATGTTTGACTGACAAAACTAGAAAGATGTTTAGGACCAAATTATAATTTGAAAGCATTTTGAATAAAAGCGAGTATAGATAGATAGAATATAGAAAGAATATATTTAAATAAATACTTAGAAGAAGAAGATTTGCTAGTTCATTGTGAGTGAGTTTTCACTAAAATATACCTACTTACTCTCTTCGTAACATAATACATTTTATAACAAAAAATAATCGACTTCAATTCTGATGTATCTTCGAAGTCCAAGGTCAAATATCGATGACATTTATATGGGACCATGTTGAAGCTATACTAAACCCAACGCAAAAAAATCAAATCAGTTTATAAATGACGAAGTTCTGAGGTAACAAACCTAAACACAAATTTAAAAACCCCCGACACAATATAACATGTCTAAGAATCACCGCTAGAAAACCTGCTTCCAAATGAAAAATACAGGTTCACCCGTTTAAGAGCTACGGTGCCACCGACAGACTAGTGGTCAAACTTATAACACCCCTCTCTTTTGCGTCGGGTGTTAAAAAATACAATCAAATTGAGAAACTTCTCATTTTTATGAAGTCGGTTAAAATAGCAAACAAACACACCGCAAGTGATCTAAACAGATATCGGTTTTTATAGTGAATCCATTTGCTTGTTTATCTTGACCAGTCTGTCTGTTATTACCACGTTCCTATTACTGTTTAACTGTTTATTTGAAATGCTCTAAACTCAACAACATCATTCAGTACAATTACGATTCGTAATTACCTAAACAACTTCTGTATTGGTTGATATAATTTCGACTCTACACTAAGAAATGTTTATACATGGCTCGAGCTACTATTTTTATGGGTATACACATGTGATAGTATCAACACTTCAGGAGTCCTGGGAGTCTTGAAATCGATAGTGAACAGGTATCATCGAGGCGAGCGTGTTACATCTTAGACCACATCATCGCTTATCATCAGGTGAGAAAGTGGTCAAACGCAAACCTATAACTAGTTAAAAAATATATATAGGGGGATAAATCATCATTGCTTTAATCATCATCAGCCCATCACGTTCCCACTGATGGGACACGGGTCTTCTCTCACAGAGAGAGAATGGGCCATAATCCACCACGCTGGCCCAGTGCGGGTTGCTTTAATAATGTACTTTAATAGTATATAACGAATGTGGCGGAGTAGCTTGTGCTTTACGGTTCGACGTACCTGAGTTCGAATCCCGAATCGGTTAACTGCGCTTTAGAATGGTAGGCTTTAGCCGCGGTTTTATACCACTCACTGGACAAAGCACCTTTAAGCGACTTACTCATGTTTCGGGAGGATGTTCATCATGGTCAACCATTAAGGAGATGGGTCTGAGAAGTAGCTCAACTGTCGTCTTCCCCTAAATCTAAGTGCTCCATCTTCGAACACATCAACGCTTAATGAAGTTAAGCGTTGATGTGTTCGAAGATAGTGGAGCCAAATATAGATCAATACGCGATAAAAAGTATAGAATGTAAAGTAAGTGGGTTCGTAGAAGTATCTCTGGACTGACCATTCCTATTGTTTACTGGAAGTTGTAGTACCACAAAGATCTGTATGAACACGGTCAAAATAGGAGCTAATAACCCAGCCGGCCCCTGTGGAAGACAACAGGAAGAATTTTACTTGTTATCCCCACACTTAATAAAACTGGCCAATATCAGGAACAACCCCTCCTATTTCAATATTCTACTATAGACATTTTCCTGCTTGTCTATAGTTTTTCAGTAAACTTTTCTTATAGATAAAGAAGGTCACAACGCAGCTGGGCATCCACGAGGTGCTGCAAACTAGAGCTGGCCGCCTTTCATTTCATTTCATTTCATTTCAATAACAAGATTTTTAATGATACACATTGAATTACTGGGCGCATGTATGAGACTTGATATCTAATGTCTTGGGGTGATTATATTAAATAAATAATTAACAACCTTAAAATGGAACAACCTGTACCTATACCTCTGTATTCTGTGCCTATGCTTAGTGTCATTTCGTCCTTGTCACTCCTAAGAGTGTCAAGAACGGAAATGAAGTCATCAAGATTACATTCGAGCGGTCCCAATCGCAGCTATTGTTATGATATTTATACATATTATAGTCAATACTACCTACTATTAGAAAATGTTATTAGAAGTAAGTAATAGAAGAGGAATGCGACACCCAAGACAAACCTGTTTAAGGTTTGTCATTAAGTTAGTTATAATAAATCTTACCTTATAAGGTGTTAGATTTATAAGAAAAGTTGTAAAATTTATACAAATAAATTAAAAAAAAAAGATTAGCGCAAAGCAGAGTTGCGCAGTACTTTTAATCATATTAAAATATCTGGGTGTTGGGTGTAATTATATGGACGGGCGTGATGTTTACCATCAGGCAAACAACTTGCTCGTCTAAATACACAGTTCGATAAAAAATGCTTCCCTAGATACGCTGAATCCTAGTTAGGGGTATATCTATACATAATATACATATAATATGTGATCATTGGGAGTTTAAAAGAAAAGATAACCCAAATGTAACCGCAGTGCCTGCAATGCGTACTCACTCGTGTTGTCGTTGCACTATAAATTATTCTAGTAATACCTACATATACTTGTTTCGTTTCCCCCGGGAAATTCAAACGGATAGGTAAACCCGCGAGTTTACAAAAAACAACAAACTAAACAAACAAAAAAAACCGACTTCAATGTATCTTAAAAATCCAAGGTCAAATATCGATGAAATTGATATGGGACCACTTCGTAGCTATACTGAGCCCTTTAAAAATTACCATGCATTTAAAAACACTAAGTGAAAAGAATTTGATTATCTATATTAATTTTGATTATCTACGCTACTTTAAAAATAGAAGTATTATTAGACCTCCTAAATTCCTAATTAATGGCACTACAATACCATAATCATAGTTTAAAAATACTGTAATAAAAGCTTTCACGCAATGCTTAGGAGTTTAAAAGTACTTAGCTATTAAAATTAAATTGCATGCTACTGAAATTAGGAGAGCATTTAGGTATAGAGGGCAACCACTCCTATCAGACCTTATGGATTTACTTAACTACTAACTGAGCCCCGCGATTTCACCTGCGGTTCCCCGAAACTTAGCCTATGTGTTTATCCAGGGTATAAGCTATGTCCATTCCAAATTTCACTCAAATCCGTTGAGCTGTTCGAGCGTAGAGGGCGTAGTAGAACTAACTAAAACAGACACACTTAAATAGAAACTCGCATTTTTAATATTAATGTGATTTAATAATTAAAGGCTGTGTACTGCATTGACATTGTACATTATATATAAAAAAAAAAAATTATTAAAAAAAAAAAAATATGAGGTACCAAGATAAGAGGTCAAATTTGTACATCAGAATCCTACTCATCTGATTCAATTATTTATGACTAATAGCATAAATAGGAAGGTCTTTTTCTCGCTCTCTCTCTATGTGTGAGGGTGTGTGCGTGTGTGTGAGGGTGTGTATATGTGTGTGAGACTGTCTTTTACCACTTAGCTCCAAAACGACTGAACGGATATTAATAAAATTTTTGTTTAGGTACTGTAAGTCCTGGAATAGGACATAAGGGTCTTTTCAAGCCAGAAAAACTAACAATTCTAAGAAACAACAATAAACATACACACGGACGGAGTCGCAGGTATCAGTTTATGTACTAAAATTAGCACGGCCAAGTTACGACGGTGGTCCTGTAATTAGATTTTTCCGAGCAGCAGACAATATTTCGCCTAAACCGAATTATCTCCTACCCTTTCAATATTCGTCCTATGTGATGTATGTAACTGGACATAATCAAATGACGTGGCCCGAAATTGTAAAATGAAAATTCGGCGCTTCCATTACGTGGGACTTAGATGAATAGATAGATTTTTTGAGTAACTGAGCAGTGAGCAGAGTTTGTCTAAAATTCAATAGAAATTTATTAAATGGGCACAAAAAATGCACTTTAAATCGTCATATAGTACACATTATACAAATCAATTAAATACGTTAAAATTGTAACTTAAAATATCATGACTTAAGACATGGTAAGCATGTCTACCCATTTTTTCCCATACTCTAATTGAAATCCGGGCCCAGAAAAGTAATGTGGAAACTGACTCTACCAGTGTTTCGAAAATACGTCCGTTAGAGAAGATAGCACCAAGAAACTCTGCGGGGATGTCTCTTAAACATATAACACTAAACAACGAGATATAAATTACGATTAGCATAACACAATGTCATACTAGAAGCAGACCCCTGACACTCCATACAAATTCGCCGAGCTAACTGTCTAGTACAACTACTGGCGTACCGGCCTGTCCGCACACGTTTTGTGTGCGTGCGTAATTATTGTAGGGATGAGCTAATACGAATCGAGTGCGACAAGAACAACGCTATACTTAAGGAACCAAAAGTGTTTCTCTTTCACAACTAATATCGCTTGGCTGGGAGACGCGAAAAAAAAGAAAGGAAAACCAAACAATCTCCGATTTTTATTTGTGTAAGTGCTTTCTTTGCATTCATACACAGAACAATAACGAACCATTTTGTTTTAGGTATATTAATATTGTATCATAGTCAATATATTGAATTTTAATGAAAAAAGAGATAGGCAGACCTCCGTCAATCAGGTCAAGTCCTGGTCAGCTCCACCGTCTTCAGCCGTTCTCCGTCTTTTTCTCAATATGTTTCGTCCATATGTCAAAGTCAAATAGTCAGCCGGCCTGCCCTACCTCTGTAAAGCAGGTCGTCGTCGTCATCCAAAAAGGTCATAACAACCTCAAATAACATCAATCGATCGCACATATAAAATAAACATTAGAATCTCACTCATTAGTCATTCACAGCGAGCGGTGACAACCGAGTGACGCAAGCACGGCATTGCCCATTTTTTCATCGATGCATTGCGGGTGACGACAAATTGGCGGGAGGGTGGGAGTGTCGCTTCTTTACGTAGTAATATTTAGTTTTCTTTGCTAGAAGTGTGAGTGAGATGACCCACAGTCATAGCATCAGTAACATGTCTTTGTGATGTCTTCCAACGCCTGATGGTGCCACGCTTGCCCATAATAATTACAGTGCCACCTATAACTTCACAAAAATTCTTCACCCCGATACATCAGATATCATGTCTCGTATGCCCAGTAATTTTAATTCGATCTTTACTTTCGTATAGAAATTTCGGTATGTTTTAAATTTTGCTAATATTAATCATGACGTGTTATTCAATATGTACCTTTGCCCTCGGATATTTATTGGCAAGCAGAGTAAAAGGCCATAATAAAAAAGCACCAAAAAGCTTTTTGTATGATTGACAATTCACTTCGCTTACGCAGTACCTCAATTTACCACAAAACAAAAATGAAGTAGGTAACATATATACCTACATTTATCATCATCAGCCCATAACGTTCCCACTGCTGAGACACGGGCCTTCTCTCATAGAGAAAGTATGGGCCATAATTCACCACAGCCCAGTGAGGGTTTGTGGATGTCGCATGTCCTTAAATCTTTGTGATTAATTCTTGGACTTGCCGGTTTCCTCACGATGTCTTCCTTCGCCGTACTCTACATAAATTAAGAAAGTCAGTGATGCGAGGCAGCTGGATTCGAACTCGGGTACGTCGGATCGAAAGTAGCACGTGCTCCCACTGAGCCACACCCGCTCCTACCTACCAGTAATCATTATTATTTATACTAATAATTTCATGAATACTTATTTCCTTATATAAAACCAGCAAATCGTCGCGGGTTCGTCATCGTCGCACATGGTGCGGGTTCAACTCACACCACGACATAAAGACATTTATCACCAACAATCACCTAATCAAATTACCTTTGATGTCAATTGCTTCCGATTCTCACAATAAAACGCGCCATTTAATTTAATGAACTGTCAAAAGGCTGTCGGCACCTGTTAGTGTTTACAAATGTATACCGGACATACGTTCCCGCTTTGGTTTCCCGGTGTCCCGGTGTCCCGCAGTCCCGTTAGGGTGCGTATCCCTCGCCTTTTATTTTATCCCACTTGACTCAATCGAGAGCGATTTTTGAGCGTGAATGGCTAGCCTGCGTAATTTGCCGCTGACAGTTCGAAATGTGCATTGAAAGCTGTAAAAGGTTCAGGGCAAACTCAATCAGGGTTGGCTTTCTCTTGATTGTTTTCGTGAAATCAGTGAAATGAAATAGCTTTTTAAACATTTACATTCGCATTTTCAAAGCAACACTCATAAGTACTTAAGTGCATAAGTAAATTGCGGATATACTGCTATTATCAGGAAACATGATAATAAATCATGAACTGTTACATAAAGTATATCCTTAAATAAAGCATCAATTGAGGTAGGTATCTGTATATCAGCACCTAGTAAAACGATCTCCAGTCTATATCATTATAGAAAATATTTTCTGATTGTTTACTAGTACTTTTCTACGTCTAAATTCAGCTGCAAATAACATAAAATTTCTCGCCATCGTTGCTATTCAGTCAAGAAATTTTGAAAGGATAGTTTAAATCTAAACGTCTTCGAGGTATCGCCGTGCGAATCCATTTAAGTTCGCAGACGAAGTTTACGTTAGCAATATTCCATGACCGTAGTTTGCAGAATCTTAGCGGACCATTTGAGCAGTGCCCCTCACGAATAGTTGCTAGACAATAAATTATTTAATAACCCTCTCGTTGGAAACCAAGCCGTGCACTTAATCAGGGAATACATTCGTCGGAATCACCGCTTCGGAAACAATTAATGTTGTACTTATTGGGGTATTGCCCGAGTGGTTATGTCTTTGGTGTAATTAATTGGGTTCTTGTAAGGTCTAGCCAACTACTCGTATGCTGTATGTAGCTTTTTCCACATAAACCGTTCCTGCTCAAGATCTTTTTGGAACAAAACGCCGCTTTCTGATCAGTGCCATTTGGTTCTACAAACACCATTCACTTTTAACTGTTTCCCAACTAGGGATTGTGCAAAATATTTCGCTTTGTCTCAAAGGATTCTAATTTCTAAGCGACCACATTGAATCCCGTGAAGTTTATTTGTGTAATTCCTTCAAGGTTTTGAGTTTCAAAGGTTAGTGGAGTCTCATCTGTAATTATTGAACCCAACTGACCGCCGGTAGTGGCCGGTATCAGATTATTGTTAACTTGTTAACAACTCGGAAATTCGAGGTCGTGTCTTTAAGTATGAAGATCGAAGAACTAGTAGCGGTCTTGTCTTTAAGCCTTTGAATCATCTTGATATCCAACGATGATATAATTGGTGGATGATGCTCTTCAACCCCTTTTCTAATCTAAAATCAATTAGTGAATTGGGTACTGACTTAATATAGGATATATTACTACTTACCAAAAATAATTTTCTCTCAACTATAAAAAAATTTAGTACACTAAGCTTTCCTGGAATCCAAGTTTGAATCACGAATATCTACTATACTACTCGTATATATATACCTATACTCGTATATTACCTTAATCTCATGTTTTTTCATTCCTTAGCTTTTGCAATTACGCTATTGTTTCTAAACCCACTTAAATATAAAACATACAAAACAATCTAATAAATATAAGTAAGTTTATGTAGGAAATTATAACACTATAGAGGCAGCTCTCTGAGAACTATTTAATAACTGTGTTCATATCGAATGTCGAACAGGAGATGCTTTAGTTCTGCTAGTTGTACCCTTCAGCTGTTGGGAACTGAGCTTTACTTTGTATGTCTTCTACGAGGTAATAGTTCCGCCTTTGTATGTCTAGTAAGACTGTTGTAAATAATTATATTATTCTATTACATTTTAACCTGGGCTACGTCCATGCCATTCCAATTTCCTGTGATCATTTGTAAATCCTTTCATAAAGAAAAGGATTATGCAAAAAAGTCTTTTGAAAATAGCGATATTATTTTGAGTTTACATCAAAGTAAAATATATGAAGTTGCATGAGATAATAATTAATAGGTAGGTAAATTTTCCAATCAGACACATCCAAACACAAACTCGGGAAAAAATGAGAACATTTAATTTTCTGTCGTACAAAATGCAGAAGGGGTTGTCCCATTTGATGTCCAGGGTCGACGAAGTTCGAACGCTTTATTACTGTGTCCGGCTTTAAGTGGGTGTAAAGTTTCAACACCCTTTGATTTACTTGCCGTGCGGGGAATAGGTGTGCGACCCACGGACCAAATTTGTTTGAACTTTGTCTTTTTCTACTGTAACTGGACTTTATTGCGACCTTGTTTTGTTTTTATTCCTTCGACTCGACTGCAAGCAGTGACAGACGACCCAACCCTTTATCGATTTCCCACTCAGGTAGCAAATTGAAAATAGTTATATTTGCTCCTTAATAGCCCCAATAATGTCCTCGGGGGAGTATCGAGGACAATGCCAACCGCATAATGGGCGCCGCAATTATTACGCTAATACCTTAAAGGACCACTTTAATCCCCTAATCGGAAGCCAAACTAACGTGGCGCCGTCCCGCATAGAAATATCTTAAATTGGCAACACGGTCCGGCGGGCCGACCATAAAACATCTTAATGAGTACAGCTAGCAGCTGCGGACCCCCATATTGCCGCTCTCATATCCATGCAAACTACCCACGGACGACGTCTTAGCAGCCTTACTTTCCTCCTCCTTGTTTACAAGTCGACAACTAATTTGATGCAATATGTGCATAGGACAACATTATGGGCGCTATCTCCTCCGTGCGTGTCTTGCATACATTTGCTCCTTCCTACCGCAACGACGCTGCTAGAGTACTGCCTGACCCTTAGCGAACCCTCCTATATTCAAATTCGGTGCGGACCGGCCATTTGGACACGGATTTGTTATAAGATTAAAGGAAGATTTCACTTGCGAAACAATATGGCAGACGATTTACATATTTCGTTTCCTTATTAGTTTCGGGATATTTGTTTTGGGGCCGTCGAATTTACATCCACTGACCGATTAAATGGCCCTTAGGCGTCTTTAATGGGGGTGCCGCGTGGTCGTTGTTGGCCTTCGCAAATGTGTGCTTATGCGTAATTGAATATTTTATGGGACGGGGCAAATTTAGTGTGGATACTTTATTGATTCCGAACACATACATGTACCTCGCGTCTTTTCGAAGGCTAATCCCATTCGCATTGCAGAGTGAATTTCCACCTGTGTTTGCAAACAACATTCGCTTTCACATCTCGCCTTTTCAGTTTACTCGTGTGTTTATCGTTTGCATTTATCTGTTGACTGTTTTTATTCCGCGGTTGACTTTAACCCTCTGTTTCAACAAGCTCAGCATTTACCCGAGGAGTTTCTTTCATTCGCCGGACGAGTGCTCGCGTTGCATTACCTCCATTCAAGCGGAGATAGCTTCACTTAGTTTCCTCTTTTTCAGTGAGGTCGGGTTAATTTCTGCATCGTTATTATTCGAGTGGCCGGTGTATGGGTGCAGTGTAGTCTGTCTGGTAGCGTAGATTGTGTGGCGGAAAGCAAACTTGAATTGTTGGGTCGCCGACGTCGCGTAGAGGTAATGAACGCACGGGTGGGACATGCTGTGGTGCTGGAGGCGTCTGGTTCGAGCGAGAGGCACGAGGGTGGCAGGGGGACGGGAGAGGTGGGGGGTAGCACCTCCGAGAGGAGGGGTGCAACGCGTCCTGTATGCACAGCGCCGCTTCCGCATTCGTTAATGCAAAAGCGAGCACAGACTTCAGGTGTACATTTTCAGCGCTTGTGTGCTTTATACACGATGCTAAGGCTTGCGTCTTTGTGCAATGCTGAGCGTTAATTATTATTACATTTTATCTTCTCTACGCTTCAATACGCTACGACGCTCCGAGCTCGGGTAATATGTATTATCTCTAGTGGTTTATGTTTCGCAAAGAACTAATTACCGAGATAAATAGCAGCTCTCAGAGACGTCTGCGGTATGCATAGCGAGCGGGTAGATATAGACTTACGGCTTGGGTTTTATATCTTTCATTTTCATGCCGGCGTCTGTTAATACAAAACGAATAACCCGCGGCTTAGCAATTCATTATTGCATTCATTCATTTGGGCTTCATTAAAATCGCATTAGGATTAATTTTTCTCGTCCCCGTTTTAATTCGGAGTTTGCTAAGGGGATTGCCGGACGGTTTGCAATCATCTATTGTCAATATTGGTTGTGTTTTGTCTACCTGCGTCCTGCGCTCGTATGTTTTACAATATTTAGTGAAAATGCGGTTAGCATGTTTTTATTTTATTGAGTAATGATCGTGATGAAGAGAGCTAAATGTAGTAATATACCTACATGATTTTGTGTCATTATTAAAAGTACAAATTATTTAGATTTCTAGGGCAACATCTTTAAAATTGAAAAGAAATTTAATATATAAATTAGTATCGTATATTAAAATTGAAACTCTAGCTATAGATCCCTAAACTAATATTGAATTAACAATGTAAATCGATATTTGTTTCTCAAATCGATGCACCGAAGCCTCACGAGACATTCGCACGCGATACACACAACCCCTGCCGTCGAATATCTACAATATTATTAATTCAGGCATATTAACGAAAGGTGTCAGGTTACGACCACACTGATGGCGCAGGAAGCATGGCCCGATGGGCCATTCCGACGAAAATAATACATTATTCGATCCCGAATCGATTTTTTTACTAAGATTCGTCTATTTTTTATTTCATGTGTCTAATCTTGAATATTATGTTTCGTATTTTTGGGTGTTGTGACCTGATTCAGGAGGCCGTTTTATAAATGAACGCAAAGTTCAATATTTTTATATAAGCAATAAAGTCTGATTGAATCGGAACGGTGACAATAGGTACTTGCCGAATATCTAGTACTTTTCCGAAATCAATCATCGTTAGGTTCATTCTTTTTTTAAATTTTATTCCTTGTACCATTTAACTTGTGACATATATAAAATACTTTTTCATTAGGTATACAAAAAATAAATTACAATATGTAATGTTATTGTTATAAAATCAAGTAAAATTCAAGCACTTCTTTTGAGCAATTTCATGGTATTATCCGCTTAGTTAAGTTAAGAAAAACACATTTACGTACAAATTGGTAACCATTAGCTAAGGCACTCCTGCAATATAAACATGTAAATATTCCTTTTCATCTCAACCATAAGTCTAAAAAGTATCCAAAATGAGCGAGTAGCGCCGGGGGCAGCAATATCAAGAATCGGACATTTCACGGTCCGTAAGTTCAACCGTATCGATACGGATATAATAACCAGTGGAATGGTAACTATAAAGAGAGATTGTATTTTTTACTAACGTCGTAAGAAGTCGGAATGTCCGACCGGCCCTTTGATCGTCATGATAAAACTGCGCGCGATCTCTCTCTCTTTTTTCATAAAATTTTTCTCCGTGCACCTTTATTGATATTTTGTTGCTTTGAAACGTTCGATGAGATTGTTATGAAAGATCAAATAATCTCGCTGCGTAAACACTGGAGAGAGAGTACCGTGTCGTGTTTTATCACCGAAGGTCATTCGGAGCTCGTAACTTACTTTCCCCACTTGTCTGACAGAAACAATAATCCGGTACAATTTTGAGGATTTTTCCTCAAAATGTTTTATCGTGGAAAGCACCCGGTCATAAATAGTACCGGGAATAAAACAGAGGAAACAGATAAAAAGCTAAACGGTCGTTAGCGAGTGTACGCGACTGTACGCGACTGTATGCGACTGTACGGGGCAGGACGGGGACGCAGGATGGCAGGACATTGGTGTGGACAGCTTTGACAAATGTCTTTGGGTGGGAGACAACTTCCTTTTGATTTATGGATTGTTTTCTATGCAAATATAGGTACACGATGTCTTAGCTCTTTGGGATGTTTTATACAATTTAAAACAAAAGTATTATGTACATTTAAGTTTTTAATTAACACTACGACAACGGGTGGTAGTTATAACGAGCTAGGATTCGTAATTTATTTTTATTTTTATCAAATTTACAAAGATTTTTCTACCGGGAGTTTCACGGCTTCTCTTGTTTTTTTTACTAATTAAGAAAACAACTATAACCATTCCGAAACTTTATAAATAAATACATGAATTATATTTACAAAAATTGACAACTTCAACACATTCACAGATAGCAACTGCACCATTAACTAAGCCTTATCGGCGTTCAGCCGCGTCATTCTCTAATCGAGCTCACATCAGGACCACAGCTTTTCCAAACATACGCTCATCTGACAAGTCTTATCTCCAGAACATTATTTCATACACATCTATCGGAAAGCCGTTTCAACTGCGTCTGATTTTATTCTAGGCAATTTATTTTCAATAAAGAACTATAAAAAGACTTATCTAAATCGTTCGGCGACGCTTGGCGAGGGGTGCAGCTGTCATAAATGTCGATGCTTATTTATTTAGTATTGCACTAGTGGGACAACTATGATATTGAGTATCGATGTCTATGATCCGTGTGTCGTCAGCTAGAAGTAAATGTTTGCGTTTGGTGTCTGGGGTTGTTTTGTAACTTGAAACTTTGTTCGAAATGGTCTCTCTGATCGCTTTTTTAATTAGAAAATCTGTTGTGAAATTACATTTACATATTCTTAAGTTTATGTAAAAACAATGTCATCTGATCTATTAGAATAGTTTACACATATTCCAGAAAAAATAGGGTATAAAAGCAACCAGTAAAGCTTTGACTACATCCGTATCCGTTAAGGTAACACCATAGCGGTTAAATTGTTTAAAGCACAATGCTTTCAAAAAGACGTTTAACGCAACAGTATAACCAAAATATTTTCAGTCTTTTTCATCTTTAAAAGTTATTTTAACTCTTTGACATGCTCAAACAGAATAACAAAGCGTACATGAGTACTTGTAAGAAAATGAAATTTACCATCCAAAATTACAATATAACGCAGATTCCAATTTGAATTTGTATCAACCTACTCTCACAACCGACTCATTTACATGTTATTCGGGCAACAAACCCTAGGGGACCGTATCAGCCATTTATGAGTTAAAAAGTATTAAAGAAAAGAAAACTCGATAGATATAAAAAGATACGTAGGTATAATAACAAGAGAAAGAAGCCGCGTGCAAGAATACGGCTCGCGGCTAATACCGCCCGCGGAAAGCGGCATTGTTCCGCGACTTTTAAAATGGAACAAAATGAGCGAGGGGAAGGAAATCGGATGAAAATATGAAAAGAATACACGTTATACGCAAAAGTGAAACGAAACGTTGGAGATCGGGTCTCAGCCGCGGCGGTCCGCAAATATAATTTGCATAGTCAAGTAGCCGAACTTTTGTCTGCAACGGATGTTCGCAACCATATTCGTTCGTTGCTTTTTAGCCACACTCTCGTTCTGTATCGGGCCCGGGTTTTATTGCATTTTTTCCCCTTTGAACGGATTCCTTCAATATTTTGGTGGTTCGTTTTTATTCATACGCTCGGTCATCGAATTGTTTCGCTTCATATCGCTCGCTTTGTTGCTCTCTTAATCCTGGGCTCATTGATGTTCGGCGCTTTGGGAATGTTGTTTGCGTATCCACTGTTATTTCGATTGATCTGTAAATTTTGAACACTTTATATTTTCAAACGCACTTTATGTAACACATTAATTTTTATTATTGATATCATCTCATTCTAAGAGTCACTCTACGTTTTGATTTAATGACACAATTGTTGAGCATAAAAAAATGTATCTTCACAAAGATATTTTAATTTGAATTAAAATGAAATAGAACAAAGAAGAGATTAACTGCATCATGGCTATTCAATCGTTCAAAATTAGAACCATCATCGAGCACAAAGGCGGCAACAAAAGACTCCAAACTTTTTGTTAAGCCAGCCTCAAATGAAATAATCAATCGAGAATTATTACCATTCATCGTCTGTGAAGTTATGAATGAGGAAGCAATAGGTTCGGATTATGAGCACAAAGCGAAGCCGACGGCCTTTGGACAAATATTGACTCGTAGAAACAATGTGAAGCGATCCACCGACAGCGCTTCTGTCGCGGTTAGCGATCACCGCGCCCTCACGCGGCACGCCAGCTTCTCGTGAGAAGACGGTGAATTGTTGATTGATAGTTTAGTTTCGGATCCGATTAGATTATCTTCGAGTAAGCAACTCAGAAAATAGGACTCACCAAATGAAACATTTACGCGTTAATAAACAGGAAAAATGAGATGAAAAGGTTCAAAAATAAGCTCCAGTCGAGTGCAAAACTGTTTTTCAGAGGTGTTACACCGAATCGATACTCGGACTCGATGGTCCGACGAATTTTCCACTGAACGGACATTTGGACGCAAACCTTTGTATTGACGAGAAATTAAGTGAAAGAGGACCTTTCCATCCTAATTTTGTTAACAAAGTAATTATGTACGGTCACGTATATAATATTTGATTTTAGGGTTCCCTTCAGTAAAACGTTTTACCAAGTTTCGTTTACCTCTTTCGAGTTGTAGCGAGTGATCTAAAAGTAATAATGGCATTAAAATAAAAAGGTGTTCTCCATATCCCGGAGTCATTATGGTGCCGAGTCGAAGGTCTTCCGATGACAAATGATGCGTAGGAGTCGATCGCTAGTGAACCTGGTCAGTTTCATTAGCAACAACATTAATTACTAGCAAATCTTTAATGAGAAACCCAACTTTCGTTTTGTTTGCATTCCATGATTCCCTCTCTACGTAGTCCTTTTTTCATCAATTATGATTTTTGATAGCAATCTTTAGTATTCTCCAATTAGGTACTCAGAGATTTGTGTAAATCTACACACTTTAAATTCAAACTGCCTCAATTTGAAGAAGACTGTAACTACAGTAGTTAGGCATTTTAAATTCCCAATAAAATAAGCACCGCCTCTTCGCAATTCCGAACGGCGGCAAGGGGTGTACCTTTATATTTTTATTAGTTTATTATTCATACCGTTTCCATAAAACGAACAAGTTATCTGCGACCTCATCGCGGCCGACTCCATCAAAACTCTATCTTTTACCATCTCGAAACAGATCTCGGTGTTTGCTCGCGGTTTAAGTAATAAGCTGAAACGATTAGTACCTACTCAAAACCATTTGAGTTTATCAAACAAAAAATCTACGCTATTTAAATGCTATCAACGTGAATACAAAATTGCAAATTACCTTGAGTACCTAGTGATGTTAAGTAACAAGAACCTGCTTACTTTAAATAATTTGCCTAGCTTTTGAAAGCACAGACATAACTTTTAATCTTTGCAGTCTTAGTGACTTAGTAAGCGCATAAATGATTAACTAACAATATCATATATGATTAATTAACAATATCTCTTAGTGATATGTCCGCCCATTGTACTTTAGTTTGTAAGTAATTTCCATGTACCTATTTATTTTTTATTTGGTGCACAAGAAAGCATTTTTGTATTGTATTGTATTGTATCAATAGGTATTATTAACATCCATCATATCTTGCAATTCGTGTCGTTTTACTAAGTACCTCCTACAAGCCAACTTTAACAATCGATATAGTTCACGTTTACTCGATTCCCGTATCCCGCCCCTTAGCTTTTCAAAAGCACAGCCTCCATCGACACGTGAATCACTCTCGACTCAATCATTCGTCAATCAAACTTTAGAGAGAAAAAGATGGAACACCACTCAATCAATATGCAAGAGGGAGAAATTTGATCGACGCGAGCTCGAGCGATTATTGACGAGTTAAAGCCAAATCGAATCGAGAATCTGTACTTATTGGCTCCATATGAAGAAAAGGTTGTCATAAGAGTAAAAGAGATAGGTATATCGATTTTTCAGGTTTTATGGTATACAGGTGTAGAGAAGCATGGCGTACCGGCGCATGCGCACATAACCGTATATTTAGCCGGGAATTTCGTTTTGCTCTGCGTGCGGCATTCGAAGTAATTGTTGTTTCGATACGGTACGGCTTGGGATCGATTTCGCCGCCTTCTATTAATATTAATGCAGGTATAATCGTATTAGAATTATGATAAACGTATAAATTAGATAAGCCATTAACAGATAATAATCGTTTGTTTCGATTAACATTAATTTCGTCTGCCTCTACATGTACATAGAAATATGTATGTCGGAATATTTTTTCATTTGTCTACAAACTTGGTTATTTACATTTTTTATTACTTTTAATTTTTACAACAGGTTGTTTGCATCATTTATTTTTATTTTACCAAACACAAAATGAACCAGTTGAATGAGTTCTTGGACTTTTGCCAGTTCCTATCGTACTAGTTTGTAAAGACGATTTAATAAAAAAAGATTGTTTGTCAACAGTAATGTACCAGAAGCGGCTAAAGAAAGAAAGGAAACAGCGGCAGATGATCCAAGATCAACTCGAGATGGAGCTGAAAAGGCGACAGAAGATCGAAGAGGCACTCAAGCAGTCCGGCGCACCGGCTGAAATACTCAGAATCGTAACTGGTAAGTATTACATCAATAAAGATCAGCCGAGCCAAATACATAAGTCTAAATTGAATACGTATAAAGTATTCAACGAAATATTTGTAAAAATAGACAGAAAATTCAGACTCAAACATTATCAGATTACTCTGTGTGCTCATAGAATTCTCGCTTCGTGAGGTTCGAAGTCTTTTAAATCCTTTAGATTCGAGTTGTGCTTCCTACAATTAAATCATATAAGTTTCACCAACATCTTATCACGTCAAAATTGTCAATAGCACCTCTCATCATACTTCAACAAGTTTCCACGTACGAGTGCTTCTGACATGTTAACTTGCCTTCTGTCGAACTATCTCTGCATCAGGTCTATCTCCACCAGTCATATCATATATCTTCCAATATCGCCGCGGACGAAGTTAAACTTTACACGGTTGACATAAGATTGATTCTTGATTATTGATCGAACTGATTTGTGACTTTATAGCCTGTTTGGCTGATGTAGAGTGCGTGACGTAAGAAGGGGTGCGCACTCGTGAAGGCTTGTACTAATCTCCGTGTCAGGAAATCGTTTCGCAGACCATTTGAAACGAGGGTTGCTGAACTAACACGCATTCGAGTCGAGTTTCCTTGCATAATCGCTGTTTGCTACACTTATTGGCTGTCCATTTGACTGACTAATAGATGTAAGGGAATTAAATGTTGCTTTGCCAGTATCTATAAATTAAACTATTATACATAACATAGGCTAGGCAATTCGCATTTTTTAGATAAAATAAATAAAAAAAGGATGACGCTTTTGTTGCGTGTGAGGCTTTGGTTTTCCGATGCGACGAACGCGACTGCGTGGTTTTTAGATTTCATTTAACCAGAAATATGCTTCTAGAGAATAGGTGTTAATCAATTTTAACCTTTGCGCTTCCTAGTCCGTATATTAAATCTTTTTTAATTGCCCTACAACGGTTCCTAACTCATGCAGTCTTTGCAGAGAACATGTCGCCGCCTGCGCAAGAAGCTCGCCAGGAGCGCGAGAACGGTTCCGAGAGCAAGCCCCCGAGCGCGGAGCCGCCCCCCGCTTCACCTCCCTTCCAGCGGGAGCCCCCCCGCACCCCGGAGAAGCCACAGTGGAACTACCCCCCGCCGCCTGTGGACATCATGAGCGGAGGCGCAGCTTTCTGGCAGAACTACTCTGGTAAGCATCACACCGTGTAATGCAATTTACAAGGTTCTCATTTTCATTTAAGAAAGATGTTCGAATGAAGAAGTTCTCAATTTCTCTGCGACAGTCTGAATAGTTTGTTCCCGTAGAGTCACACTCCCTTCTGTAACACTGTGACATATGGGAATATTTCCAAAACTTGAATAATGACAAAACCTAAAAACCTTCTTTCATTAGAAAAGGATTTTTCACATAGAGAAATTCAAAAAATCTAAAACTAATTCCGCACCGCAGCCTCGATCTCCTCGTACCCAAAATAAAAAGTTTGACTTCAAATACGTATACGATTCCGAAGGTATTCATAAATTCACATTATTGAATTCTTGGATCCGAACTGATACGTCCAACAATGTATGGTTTTCATCAAATGTAAAAGGGACGGAAAAAATTCGACGAAATGAAATTTATACTCATCATATTGCGTGCTTTGCAAATCGGGAATTTCAAGTATTTAAAAAGCAAAGCGATACTTACGTGCCCCTCGGTTTGCATTGTGATTTTTGGGAGGGTTTTGCAAATCGGATTCTCTCAATAAGAATGTCAGTTTGCTGTCATCATTTTAAAGTTACCACATTTGAATAAATAAATTGAACCGCATCTTTGGATCTCATTAGCAACATAATTATTGTCCAGAAATAATTATACTTAATTATTTCTGTTCGGTTATAATTTAAAACGAATTAAACAATATAAAAAAGAAATGATATAGTCGTACCTACTATCCTACTATAATAATAATAATCTCTAAATAGTATAAAACAAAGTCGCTAACCGCGTCCGCATTTCTGTATCTCCGCTTACTTCTGAACCACGCAACGGATTTTGATACGGTTTTCACTGTCATTTAGAGATTTTTTTACGAAAGGTATAAATGTACACTACATTCTAATTAAGTTTTTGTATAGTAGAGAAAATTCAATGTTTCGTAATTGTAAAAAATTACACCACACTAGTAATTTGAAACCGTGCGCAGCCGGGGCGGGTCGCTAGTACAATATAAATACGAAAGTTTGTGAGGATGTATGGATGGATGGATTTTAGATATAAAGTAGATAATATCAAAGAAAATAATAAAAAATATATTGCCGGTGCCTATATAGTAGATAATGAAAAATCAACATACTGCAAACACATATCAATAATTGTCAGTTCCGATACGGATCTCAATAAATCCACCGAAAGCCAAGCGAGAATCTGAAAAATGTAAAGTTGCAAGCAACAAAACAGGAAGGGATTCTCACGGCATGTGCACGTATCGGTGAATCAAAACGTAGTTTTTTTCATTCATATCCGCTTTGTGGAAAGCCCAGAAATTTCATTAAAAATGCACTGGCTTCGGTAGCGGGGCAGGAAGGCATCCAGCTACTATTGTACACCCTTGCATTGTAACCTGAATATGAAATCTTTGAGCTCGTTTTATGCCGGTGCCTTTCAAAATATTGTAACTAATGCAGCTTAATTCAATTTGACAAGATTGGTCAATGGTAGAACTATATAATTTTAACGTTCTACCTAATACTTCACACCAAAAACGGTAGAACGTCGTGTTTGGGCTTGTTTTCTATCCATGCCATTGTTTGCTGGTAAGGCTTTATGTAATTTAGTAAGTTTCACTTTAGTCACTAGATGTTGCATTTGTAAACTTATAGATTAGAAAACTAGCCGGTACTTGTCTTTTCCCCCAAATATTATAGGAACGTAAAAAACGCGAGAACACGAACAAATAAGAAAGAAAGAAAAGAGAAGAAGTTATAAGGAATAAAAATCTTAATAGAAATAATAATAAAATAAAATAAAAACTCAGGTTTACATGACCCATTTTCATATTACATACATGTCACGGAACAATACATTTAATTTTATTAAAAATAATAAATTGCACTGACAAATTTGACATCCACTGTGGTTGAGCAGGTGGGCTCTAATCTCATACAACATTGAGGTTGCGGGTTTGATTCCCGCGACGGGACAAATGTTTGTCCACAGAAAAAAAGCGCAAGCATTTGTTTCGTGTCTGGGTTGTAGAACCGTGGTCTTCGTACTTCCTGGTTCCCTAGATACAGGAAAACCTACAGGGACCAGGATCTATGTATGTGATCGTGGGACGTATTTTATTTATTTATAAACATTAAAAATTAAATATATTAAAATAAAATCAAAATTTTAAATTTAACAAAGCTATAAATAATGTGAAAAAGGGACCTTCACTCCAGAATTGACTTGCCACTTTCGAGGGCGTAGAAAGCAGTCGGGCACTAGTCAAAACATTGATACGGATTTAATCATTTCCGTTTCCCCGCCGAGTGCCTTTTGCCGACGGACTGTTTCCGACCAGAAATTGCAACTAATTTAAGTGCCACTTCACCCCCAAGTATCTCGACGCACGCGAACACGCCAATCGGCTAAAACAATGGAAATTTATTTTATTCTTACAAAATATATATAGATAAATATACAATAAGCGAACGGGTGCTGCAAGTACTGCAACAAGAACTGCAGGGGAATCGTGTAACTCAAACATCGATCCCGATCGCTTTCAATTTCAAATTTGGAAGGCGTTATCATTTTTCAAACTGCAATAGCGACTGTGATTGGGATAGAGATGGAACGCGGACTTTGAGTATAAAAGTTCGACAATTCCAAAAACCGAAATACAGATAAAATACGAGTACCAATCACAAAACACGTTTGAAAGCGATCGGGATCTAGTTGATTCCCAGCTGGTCTGGTTCTGTTAGCTTAGAATTATTTTAAATTACAAACAAACATTGTAAATAGAATAGGGGATCGGACAAACTTATCAAAAAGTGTTTTTTAAAATTAACCATAATATATCTCTCTGCCGGCATCTGTGTTTCCGGGTAGCTATTATGTGTATATGGGTGTCTTTAAGACAAGAGTGAACAGGTTTCTTCTAGGCGAGCGTGCTACTATCTTAGACCGCATCGTCACTTAACAACAGGTGAGATATATAATGATCTATAAATAATAATGCAATATATAATATAAATATAATGTATAATATAAATACATATAATGCAACGTAATTATTATAAATTATAATGATTATAAATATAATATATAATTTATAATGATTATTAAATAAAGTCCTAAAAGTACCTAAAACTATGTTTAAATGTTATGTTTCAAATATTGCCGCGCAAAAGGTCACCTCAAGACGAGTGACGTCACATGCTGGCAAACGAAACGACAAGCTCTATGAAAGCAAGCTTGCAAAGTGATTTATACATTTTTGTAAAGTTTAAGGACTTTAGGGCCGTCATGGCATGAGAAATATATAGTTTTGATTTAGATAAAAAGCAAAAATATAAAATAAACACAAGCTTCGCACACGGTATTTACTTTGAAATGACGTCATTCACTCTGTTGGTGTTTCGTAACAGATAAAAAAATGTGAGAGTTATTAGATTATATTTATTGATTTAAAAATAAAAATTATTATTATTTTACAGAAATATTGATAGAATGATCTTTCGGAGCCGACAAACATTAGTTTTAACTATTATGTAACTATATATATATATATATTTTTTTTTAATATTTTTTTTTTAGTTTTTTAGATTTTTGTTTTTTTTTTTCGATTACTGTCTGATCCCCTATTGTATTGATAATAGAATACAATAAGCAATATAATTTCTATAACCTGAAAATTATCACGCTGTTGCACAAAATGAAACTATCAAGATCACACATATTATGTAACTATATATTTTGTTGTTTCAATAATACACTTTCAAGCGAGATAATGAACACAAATATTTTTCCATAACGTTTGACCCAGCCTTACTTATAAATAAGTTAGGCTGGGTCCAGGATTACTAAACGAACTAACGTACTAATTCTGTTTTTCATACAATCCCATCAGCCTTATCATTAACCAACATTATTTAGGCACTTCATTTCACACGACATTTTTATGTATATTATATTACATTTACAGTATTTAATTATGACTTCTAAAGCGCTATAATGTAACGGAGCTAAATAGAATACAAGAGGGTTGTGAATGGTGAACACAAAAAGGTTGATTAAAATAAAAATTAAAACTTGGAGCCATTCATCGTCTTTCTTCAGTGCTTGTCGGTGGTAAAAATAGGAAAACGTATTTTATTATTCGTAAATTTGAAAACTTTTTCTTCGTGCTTTTTACAAGAGACGACAGGAGTAGGAAAATAATGCCTAGTCTTGTTGACAAGAAATTATTTTGTATTAAACCTCATCTTCAATTTGTATGAAAGTAGGTAGTTATGCGACAGTAATCAATCATTGCATTTACATTTTACATTATCGTTATCATTAGGATGATAGGTAAGAAGACACGCAGTCACCTTATGAATGGCCTATATACCTTATTTTATAATTACTTTATATTTCAAAGTAAACCAAAACCAAACCAAGTTATCTAAAGTTCTCCATTTATTTTAATTAATTAAAAATTTGGACCAGGTATTAATAGGCTGTGACGAGTATCGTAGTAGGTATACATGTTTTTATTTATTTATTTCAATTCAGATACCCGCTACACTTACAGTACCTTCTACTGGCTACTACAACCAAAGCGTGTTTTAAAGATTTCAATCCTACTGATATTATAAATGCGAATAAATGGATGGATGTTTGTTATTCCATCACGCAAAAACTGGACGGATTTTGATGTAATAAGGTTTTTTTTAATTAATTATAGGCTTGCGTTTGACCGCTATCTCACCTGTTGTTAAGTGACGATGCGGTCGAAGATGAACGCTTGCCTAGAAGAAACCTGTTCACTCTTGTCTTGAAGACACCTAGATTATAGCTATCCGGAAACACAGATGCCGGCAGAGAGTTCTACTTCTTGGCCATTCGCATTATGTAGGTACTTTAGATTCTGGAAAAGGACTTAGGCTATATTATATCCCGGGAAACGGCGGACGACACCTCGGGCGCAGCTAGTTATGTTATATTGTAGGTTTATACATAATAAGTAAATATTACAAAATACTATACCCAGCAGGATTTGACCCACTTTAGTACGTTGCTTATAAAGTCTCAAGTCATCTAACCTCTAGTGGTACTGAATTATTAAAAAAACAATACCAACCGCCCGCTATCACATCAAAACTATAGTAGAGCTTTTGTTAATTTAAATTTCAGACATATATTTTTAATATTAAAATATTGTGACTCTTTGAAGAAACATGAATATAATAACAAATTCATCTGCGCTCGTAATGCGGATAAACCAACCGATGTAACACAAGTAATATAAAGTTGAAAAATTAATAAAGAGGAAACTTCGGCACGCCACTTTTTAGGTGAGCTTGTAAAATGAATGGAAATAAAATTGTACTGCACAGGTGCGCCCGAAACCTTTGACGATATTACAATATTAACTTTTTGTTTATGCTCCGGTAACGCAGCCGAATCATTGTGCAGAGTGTTTTCATCAACCAACTGTTATTAAAAATACTTTTCTGTCAAACGAGAAATTTGCGGATATCACTCTTCTGGGAACTATTGTACACAGTCTCTGACTCGCAGATTAAAATTGTATGGTACGCCGAATTCGGCCAAGTGTAACAATCTAGGCGCATGGCAGTTACACAAACATAACAAATACGTACCTCAGCTTAGTTGAACTAAATTTAGAGCAAACGAACTTGGGGTCGTCTAACATTTAATTAAGTTGAATTCGAATCATGATCCAATTAATTTCAAGAAAAAAAAGTAGGTAAAGAGTATCTCTAATAGAAAATCAATCCAATCAGTTCGATTCGTTACGGCCGAATAGAGACAGCACGTCGTCCAAACCTGACCGTTTGTAGTGTCTATTCACTTTTCGATTGTGTAAATGACCAGTATCTGTGTTGTTAACTGACACGAGTAACAGAGTAAAGTCCACCCTCCACACAATCATTCGTTCTCACCCCTTTGTTCACAACCTTCTCAAATTCCCAACTGAAGAATTAATCAACTCACTTTTTTCCGTGTAATTTACGGCAGTAATTAATTTCGCTTTAACAACGAACAGAGGTGTCGATTGCTCTAAAAATTGTTAAAAATAATGAGATATCGACATTCTAATGTTCAGTAGATTGCGTTACAAAAATGTACCTATAGAAACTTCACCAATTTAACTTGCCGTCCTCTTTTTTCTGACCTATTAATAAATTCTTCGATAGCAACATTTTAATCCAGTTTTTGCTGGTCTTATCGATGTACCAACCGGTAAGTAGACACAGCGACAAAATAATATCTTTTTATCATTTCGATCACGTTTGTCTTTGTCCATCCCATTTTTCATTACAGACACAATTTGTTTTAGTGAAACCACCCGCTGCTTACCTACAGAGAGTTGTCACAAAAACTGATAATTCTCACTATCAATCGATGTAGTTACTTTTTATTGCATTCGGGTAAATCATTTCACGTCCGTCTTGTGGAGTCCTTTTTTGTCATTCCTTGACCATTTGATCGAAACGAAATCGAATGTCTGTTAACTAACTTTTTGTTCGTTTCACATCGTTCGCGTGAAAGTTATTCTCATTGTCAAACGATGTCACCAAGAGCTAGTTAAATAAAAACGGTTTTGATTTCTTCACTGTTTCTGTGCGTAAAAACTCACAGTATAAAGAACCTTTGATACAAAATGGAAAAAAGAAAAAAGATTAAATCATAACTTTTTATCAAGCTAAGCGCTCAACCATTACAGTTGTTTCAAAGAACAAATAGATTATAGCTCTCAAAGGAACCGGCAATTTTGTTTTAGAAGCGGCAAATGCAAAAATATTACGTATTCAAACAGACCTAATGGGACATTTAGGGGTGGCAGCGAAGTGAAACGGCAAAGGCCGAAGCTTTTAAGTGTATAATATTTAATTGTGACGCCCTAGGCGTATAATCTCGCCCGAGATAATAGGTTTCTGTTTCGGAACAACCCTCTACGGTGACACTTGCGAGTGTCAAGCCCTCGGGCGATACTCTACACTCAGACAAATCGGATTATAATTGAGTTTTTTCAAATAGCTGACGACTGCTGCCAAACAAAATAAACACTTGTACAATTTAAAACAACATACCTATTAGTTACCCAAAGGCGTGCTAATCACAGGCACGTAGTTATATAAAGAAACTAGGTAATGTAAGCTATAAATTTGTCCGCTCAAAGCATAAATTGTAAACGAATGTTGGGATGAGAAATTGAATTCCCCGTTGAGAGAATCTTCCATCAAAGTAAGCAAAAAACGCGATTCCGTTTATATCTTTTATATCTCGTAAATTGCAGGAGGCGGCAAGCGTTGCATGAAATTGAATAAGCATATTTCGTAAAACGCCGACGTTTTCGGAGACAATTGCCTTACCTCACCTACTCGCCTCTTCACGAACTTTGTCAATTTTCCTAAAATCTTATTAGAGCGTCTGCTGTACTTGAGACATGTTTCAATTTCTCATTTGTCGTGAGCTATTCATCATTCAAATATGTATAAAGAGAATACTCTAAATCAAAAGATAATCAGACTTTATGTAGATTGCTTTTTGCTTTGTGATGCAATAGAGTGCATAGAGTGGTTTTTCTTTTAGCTCTTATATTTTGTCCTTATTAGGATATATATAGTTTTATTTAGTTTTTAAATTATTAAGCCTTTTGTTATATCATATTCTAAATAATTAAAAAAATACATAAATATTATGACTTTGAAAAAAGTATTATATATAGGCTCACGTCTATAATATTATACAGTTATTTAAAAATTAAACTAATGGAGAAACAATAAATGTCTGCTTAAATTTCTGGCTCAAACATGATATTTTCAAAAACTGGTACATTAGGATATGACGCCTGAACAACCCTTGTATAAGAAATTTAATTACTCCCTCTATATTGCTCGTCGTTTTTAGCTTCAATATTGAATATTAAATTAACATGTGCCATACGTATGTGAAGTCCGTTTGATGTGAATTCGCCTCCCCGTGCGTTAATGGCATTTTCCGGGTGACACACTCGGATTTCATAATGGAACTTGGTTAACGAATTTATATCGACTGCGTTTCAACTCACATGTATGTCTTTGTTGTCAGTATATTTCATAAATTTAGATAGATAGATATAGCTATTTCAAACACATACAAAGGCTGGCTTTTAATTCATATCGGTGTCCGTCTACCAACTTTTGGTGTAAATTGAATCTTGCCTTCTCTGCTGGGTTTCTCATAGCCAGTTTGGTGAAGCAGATTCTTGACCATTCTCAAAGGGATTTGCGGTCGTGAGAATGTTTATTTATACACATATATGTTGATATATGCTTACGCATATAATACATTTTATAGGTACCTACACTAAACCTGTATGGAAAAGCGCGTGGTGATATCTGATCAAACTTATGAATGATCCACGTTCCAAAATTTGCAGGAATATCTTAATATCTGATGTCTCGGAGTGATGAGCGCAATGCAGTGCAGTAAAGTTCTAGACGGCACTGCAATTGATATGGGCAGGCGTGGCGCTTACCACCAGGCGAACGACTTGCTCGTCTCATTACTCAATTCCATGAAAAATAAAACAAAATAATGACTATATGTAATGAATGCTTCCTTGTCAACAGAATCCCTGGCCCAAGAGCTGGAGATGGAGCGCAAGTCCCGCCAGCAGGCCATGGAGCGCGATGTCAAGAGTCCCCTGTCGGAGCGCGCCGCGTACTACAAGAACTCAGTGCTTTTCAGCTCGGCCACTTAGCTACCAACCCCCGGGGCGCCCGAGTACCCCGACGAACTAGATAAGGAAGATGAAAGGAAACCGATGATCAGCGTCAAACCCGAGTTCAGGGAGAAGTAATTCCAAAGATTTAATTGGACAATTTTTGATGATAGCACGAAATTAACCTGTTCGTCTGTGTGTCGTATTGAACTTTGACAAGGATCTCAATGAAGTTCCACTTCCTCCTGTTGAGATTAATGTAAATATTGTTACGAAGTAAGGCGTGGGTTTCTGCGTAAAGTTAAATCGCGCGAGATCTTCTTCCATAGTGAAATTTGTAAATATCCCTCTATATTACTAGTGGTAAGTCAGTACGGTTTTATCGACGATTCAAGTTATTTATTCGTCAATATTTTAATCTTTTAAAAAGTACCTTTACTTATCGTTAAATGCCATATTTATATGTTAAGTATCCATTGTTATTTACCTGTGTGATTTTATATGATGCATTTCTTTCACTGGAAGTGTCTCGATTGTACCTACATACATATCATGGTATAAGCTTCGACTTTTTTTAAATAGTTTCCTGATCGATTGAGACAATGGTTGGAATTGATCAAAGACTGCTTTTTGAGGATTTTTCTAAAACTTTCGGCACTAGTCTCAATAGTTCTCCAAAATGAACGTTTAAGTTCCTACCAAAACATTTGTTCGGCAAAGAAAAGACCTTCATGAAGTTATCGTCAGTAAAACTGAAAAGTAGGTACACGTTTTCATTATTTTACTATATTGTAAATTAACGTTCAATAGTAATAATGTGATCTTCACTATCTTGTAATTTATTCAATTTTAGTGCAATGATTAGATGTAACGGAACTAGTTTATTATTAAAACATAAATTGTACTATAGTTACGCTAAGTTAGTAGTTGTAAACATTAAATTTTTACAATTCAAAGTTATTGACTGAAATCAGGAGATACAGTTTTGCGTACAATATAATCTAAGTGTTTTTCTTTAAAGGGGTATGGCGGAATTCGACTAAGCTGTGTTCACGCATTAATCGTAAACATTCACTCATTTCAATCTCATTTAAAAAAACCTATTTCTCTGTAAATATTTACTAAATACAGTAGCACATACAGTAACATAATAAATACATTATCAAATTTATATCTGAACTAAACAATGGAAGTATTGTATATATTATTAACGGAATATTTACCACGTTTCTTATTTGATTTGAGTTTTTGATATTTTGGCACAGTTTCATGCGCCATAATCACGAATGAACACGGTAAATATCCCGTTAATAATATATACAATACTAGTGTCAGTGACCATGATAGTTTAAACACTATTCAACAATGGAAAGCTGAAGCAGAATACGACATACCTCTTTTATATAGTAGATGCTGTATAAAAAATGACTTACGATTGCGCTGATATCTGTAACGCAGATTCCATGTATATGAGTAGAGGTGTTCTAACAGTAAGTTCAGTAGTTTTAATATAAAATATGAAACGATAGCGTTATTTATGCTTAGTTTACGAGACAATTTTCAATGTCTTAATAGATTATTGTAAGAATAGTGATTGTATCGAGTGGGAATTGGCGCTTGACTATTTAATCAAATTTATATTACAAAACAAAAATAATATAATAATTATAATCGTGTGGTGTAAAATAGTGTAAATACACTATTTCCATTCCCTGTGTTTCAACTTGCGTTTTGATTTTACATTTCTGTTTGATGCTTGATTGATTGACCTACCTATTATTAGATGTAATGAGCAATGATGCAAACGCACTTTACCTACACCTTTGTATAAAAATTTCTGCATGCGTCATAGATTCATAGCGCAAGTTGAGGGAACGGTGAATTGCACGGGGGTATTTACAGGCATTGTGAACTTGATGTGGCACGCTCTTTAGCCAAAACCACTGTATTTCCGTATCGATGTTACTGTTAGTACTAGATATTTAAGTTTCTAGTTCGCTTCCATTTTATCAGTATTCTTTATGTATGTTTATGATTATACATATTTAATTGACGTTATGGACAACTACCTTTCGTTTACTGTTATACTGTCAATTTAGGAACGTTTATAATATTGTTTTGTATGATATTTTCAGTATTCAAAATCGAATAGTCAAGTGCCGATGTGTAAAGTCGCTCGATACGATTAAACTTCATTATTATCTGTAAAGGATATGACGTAATGAAATAACTTAGTTGTTACTATAAATGTTTAGCAAAAAATGTGTGACTGTGTGAAGAGCATGAATGCGGTACATTTCGTATCATTTACTTTTCTTTTCATCACAAAAATTGACAATACTGTACTAAAATATTTAAATTATATTAGCACTTTAAACTACACCCTGTATTGTCGCTTCTAGAGTAGGTATTTCTTTGTCAATTTAGATGTCGAGGCTTCTCAATGTACCTATACTTTTTATATTTCAGTAATAGTATGTTCAGAACGCATGTGGTTTAATTTATTATTTCTTATTATAATTACTCTTAATTTACTTAAAATTGTGTGTGTGCCTTGTATCGTAGATGAAAATATCAAGATTAAAAATTGAAAATATCAAGCCTGTGTTTCCTTCCTTTCCCTGAAACAATTCCGAAAACATGATTTACTTATACGCTGTTTTTTTTAAATTGATGACGAGGGCATTATCAAGATCTCCTTTACTCTATATTTCTCACGTTCCAAATAAAACGTTATGGTTCTGGGAAGGATCTGTTTGACAAGCTAAATTTTTGTGATGTCAGATCAATTGTGATCGTTTTAGTTTAGAAAATGTAATGGAATCAGGAGTGACGTTGCGGAAAGTCATCTCAAAACTGAAACGCAATGAAAATATGTAGTTTGATCCCGCTGAATATCACATTATTATATTCAGCGGGATTACACTACATATTTTCATTGCGTTTCAGTTTAGTCTACAGACTAAATGGAAAGGGGAATGTGGAGAGGGCTACGCCGGGCTGATCACGCCGATATTATAACAAATCGTCCTTACTTGAATTTCCTGAACTGGAAAGTCTATATATAAATATATTTTGGTTTGTAGGTAGTGCGCTAAGCCCGAATGCATATACGAAGTACTAGTAAAGCTTTAGCCTATAACGCCCAACGCCAAACGATCACATACTTAGATCTTGGCCCCCAACTAGGATTCCCTGTATCTAGGGAACCAGGAACTATAAGGACCATGGTCCCACAACTATATTACATTAATTCATTTAGCCTATATTACATTAGTTCATTTAGTTTAGTAGGATGCCAATAACCGTTGGTGAAAATAGGTCCTCGAGCGGCAACCATGAACCTGAAAGCGGAACGTAGGATAGACCTGATGAGAGTTGCGCTAAATGCAAACGCTCGTTGTGACGATCAATGGAAGAGACAGATATATTTATAACTGGACGAGACTGGATCGGTCGTGGATGACCTATATAGACGTAGGCCGATGACATAGTAAAACTTGTTGGTAACACCTGGATCAGATTGGCACAGAACAGGAATAGATGGCGTATGTGGTAGGAGGCTTATGCTGTTGGCGAACTTGAGCTGATGATGATGATGATGATGATCTATATTTAGCAGTGAACGTCTTCCGGCTATCGATGATAACATTGCTGAAACCCTTCAAAACGAAGTATTAGCCTACACTTCTTTAACTTTTTGACCGCCAACGTCGGATATACACGACCTAAGAAAAAATGCTCTTTAAGCCTAAGTCAGCTTGTGCCGTCTAAACTGTATATAAATTCTATAACTTTGTATGGAGGCCATGGTTTTACTTCTATGGCGCGACGCTCAAAAGGTAAGATACCTAAACTCTTCATAATAAGAAGAGTGCAATCAAATTTGTGACATTCTACAATCTTAGTAATATTAGGTATAAATGCGAAAATGTTAAGGAAGGATAGATGGATGGATGAATGGATGTTTGTTACTCAATCACGCAAAAGTTTTGATGACATTTGGTATGTAAGTACTTTCGGTCTTGGAAAAGGACATAAGATACTTTTCAGCCCAAAAAATCGCGGGAGAAACCGCGGGGTGCAGATAGTGCAAATATAAACAAATAACTACGAATTTGTCGCAGTAGATAAACAAATCTTAACTAAAAGAGCAGGACTTATAAAAAGCATATAATGACTTGGACTACAAGGGTATATAATCAAATAAAAAATTGCCCGCTGAAAACAAATCAAGCAGTTTTAGGGAGTGAGACGTCAATCCCCTAACTCTGCGATTACTCCATCTATTAAGAAAAATAAGTCTAAGGATAAACTTCCAACAAAAACTTTCCAAAATTAAGCAATCTTTATTCGCGTCACACCTACCAAATCAGGCACCACACCCCATTTCAGGCGACGCAATTAACGAATCCGCAAACCAATAAAACTACGGACTCATAAAGCAGAAAAGTCATAAGAACTCCCCGATTTTATGTGCAGCACTCACCCGCGCACCAGCGCCGTTTTAAATCCTGTGAAATCGGAAAACTTCATATTTATTGCTAATAGATTTTCGGCCGATGAGCACAGGGTTATTTGGGATGCAATTTTATTTTGTCCATATGGATGATTTTTATATTTGGCCCGGGGGAAGGCGCGCTGATGCGACGCCCTTCCCTCTGATTTCGGACATCGGGCAATCGTTGACCCTAAAGGTATTTCGTGAATTTCGGAATCGACTTCTTTGGTTGGTTTGAGTTGCAAATGAATTTGGCTTCGAATGGGGTGAAGTTGGGGTAAAATCAAATCAAATTTTAATAAAATTTGTGACTGCCTCAACTGTTTCGGTTTTGAGGAAAACCTTAAAAAGATTTATGCGAAATTAAAACAGGGATAACATTATGGGTTGTAGTTGCAGTTGTAACTACATTATCTGATGGGTAGTTTTTTTTCTTACTAAGGATATGGAAGTCTTTTTATTACGCAGAATAAGACTAGACGGAATTCGCGATGACCACTTGACTACGCGAAACCGTGATTTTTGCTGCTTGCTTATTACTATTATAAAATATAATAGTAAATATTAAATCTATATATTATATAAAAATGAATCCCTATTTCCCTTGGTCACGGCATCACGCGAGAACGGCTGGACCGATTTCGGTAATTATTTTTTGTTGTGTTTGTTATTGTCAGGAGAAGGTTCTTATGAAAGAAAAAAATTAGAAAAGTTCCGCGGAACATTAGATTTATAGTTAAGACACGACGACGTCTGTCGGGTCAGCTAGTATTTTTGATAAAAATTGTAACTTCGAATGTTTTTTAACCATATTAACGGATTTTATTTTGTTTTCAGGGATTAGTAGCATAAGTTACAACTTAGATTGTAGGGTATGTTACATCAAAATCGATTGAGTGCCAACGAAGATACAACACTGCGTACGCTACGTACGCTCTCATATACCTACTGGGGAGGTCTTGCTAAAATGGTCTTGGAAAATGTGTTATGGGCTTTGTAGTGTTACATATCATCTTCATTCATTTTTCATGACTCATCAAACCTATTTCTTATTTATTTAGGACCTATTTTTATTGCCTTGAGGAAAAAGAAAACAGAATTCAAAATTTGATGAACTGACAGAGAACGGAAAAAAGAGGAAAACCTGGACTTGAACTTGAGCTTGGAGAGAGAAAGGTTCTCTCACGATTTGTTAAAGGTGGAAAACGATATTATTTTTGTGGCTCCGTTGTTGTGAGGTATCACAGGTTGGTGGCCCGAACAAAGGCCCACTCACCGCCGTCGAACGTCCCCTGGATTGGGAGAAGGACAAACCCAGGACAAACTTCCAGTTTGTCCTGGGTTAGTCCTGGTTTTCCTCTTTTTTCCGTTCTCTGTCAGTTCATCAAATTTTGAATTCTGTTTTCTTTTTCCTCAAGGCAATAAAAATAGGTCCTAAATAAATAAGAAATAGGTTTGATGAGTCATGAAAAATGAATGAAGATGATATGTAACACTACAGCTTCCTCTGTCGTCTACGCAGATGAAGTCGCGGGTAAATGCTACTAGGTAATAAGTACTTGGAATCCACCGACAGAATTTAAAAGGATTATTTTAGAATAAATATTTCGTATAAACTAGGTGGTCTAAATGAGTATCAATTTGTTAATTCAACCATAAAAGTAACATATAATTAAATAATCGCCTCGGTGTTATTTCTTGTACATTGCCCTAACGTGGCCACTCAATTATGTTAAATTATGATAAATAATCGCACTAATAAAATCAAGCGACACTGAAACTCTTCAATAAAGGTCTTTAAGCCACGAATTTAGGGCAACCTCATAAATTTATCTCTAACGCAATAAAAAAATATGGCCATTTATGCCACATATATTGACACGCGCGATCAAGACCTATAGAGTACTTCCTGTTGACCTCACAGCACTAAAAATATATCACATAAAAATAATGTTTGTTGCCATTATAACCCTACATTTGCAGTTAGAGAATTCACCGTGATGTAAGGGAGAACATTTTTTCAACTAAAAAGTAAAGTTTCGTTAGAGCAATGTTCGGTGAAGCAAGTTTGCACGGAATCCTCGGTGCGCGAATCAGACTTACGTTTGTCTTGTTTTTTTTTCAATATTGTGTATGTTCATACTTTGTAAACCGTTGACTGCAGGACGTAATTTCTTTAATTTTATTCTTTGAAATAAATGTAATATTTTTTTATACAAAAGAAACGAATAATGTCTTATAGAATAAATACACAGTGTGTGAGTATTAGTAGCAAAATATAGAATAGAGAATCTTCTCCTTTTTTTTATTTTGTTAAAAATCAAATAGTTAAAGCTCATAGAAACATAAGACATAAGTTACCTTTCAACATGCCTAGCGCACTCAGCACTGTAGGTATGAAGCTACAAGTACATAACCGGACAACGACGGCGGGTCGCGCGTCGTTACACGTGCCGCGTCAGAAGAGATAAGAGCTATGCGATAGAAAGAGAGGCGCTCTGTAGGTTAATATGACTGGTAGGTATGCAGCGCTACGCCAGCTGAATTGAATTTGATTGCATCATAGCAAGAGTCGCTATTTGTTTAAATTTCTTTGCGGAGTGATGCTTCTGTCCCTTAGTATTCTGTGCTTTCAATGCATTACATCATACAATATTATAACACACACACATACCTACCTAATTTCTACATCATATATTTTCCGAAGAAGTTCCAACCGTTTAATTACGCATTTTCTCAACTCCGCCGTAATATCACCAATGTTTATCCGTTGTAATAAAATAATTGCGCGATATACGTGTTCCAAGTTCAGATACGTTCGCGAGTTAATATTGCGCGCATAAATATTGTCGCTCACGACAGCGCCTCGCCGCTTGTAGTCTCTATTGAAGTATTGCTGGGATACAGGGTGATGCGTAAGGTGTTATTTTAAATCTTAGTGTTAAATAAAATAATAGTATAAGGTAGTTTTTAGACTCAGTCCTACTTAAACTAAATAAATATTGATTGCAACAGTACTCTTATTGTCGTCTCGGATACCCGAAACAAAACCTTTTCGAGAATCTTTTTCAGGAAGAAAAGTTTCACCCATTGAAATCCGAGCCTAGCGCATTATCGTAACGAATTAAATCTCGTGATACCGATGGGTTAATAAACTAAAATTCTAGTCATTTTTAGCTAAAACGATTAGTAGGTATTTGTTTTTAATGATAATGTGGCATACATGCCGACGACTGTCCTAAAGGAAAGCAGTCTACTTCACTTATATTCACAAGCATGTGAAATACTAGAATCCTAGCCTCGTTTCTTGAATAGGTTTAAAACCGGGCGTTAGACTTGGACTATAAGCATCCGGAATCTCTCCAGTCCAAAAAAAATCGAGTTCGGCATGCTATCGAGACGCAGTCCGTTTGAATCCGGAGAAAATTAGCTCAATCGTCCGGCTAACATTTGCGTCGGATTCTTGCGATACTTTTACTTTTAAATGGGAACGTACATTTTAGTTACGATTGTATGTTGAACTGTGGCCCTTAAATAAAGGGCCAACCAAAAAGGCATCTAAAAGATACTGGGTTCATCCTTTTCACGTAGAAGCATCACCCTGCGATTGTACGCGCGACACACATATCTACGTACGCACCTGCAGAGAGCCTCACGTAGCGCGCAATTTTCGCTCTCCACGGTGGAAGGATTAGTTTTTCCTTTCGGTAATTAAATAACTTTGAGCTATGTCCTCGAGTGATACATGGCTGCGTTTATTGTCTTTGGATATTCGGTTGGATGTTACGTGTAGGAGGGACTTTATTTTATTACCTTGCGCGCTTACGAGAACTCGTGAAATGCCTTTGCGTCTCCTACTTTAATTACTAATTTTGATATCGTGTTTAAATGATGGGTATTTAATAACTTATCTGATAGTCATGAAATTGAGTCATTTTGAATTATTATATTGTTTTTATTAACGACATTAATATACATGTACAATTGTACAAGATAGTTATTAAGATTTTATTTAATCAGAAAGAAGAAAAATGAAAATGCTTGGGCAGGGATCATACCTGCATCTTTGGAATACCGTCCCGACGCCTTAACCATTGCGTCACCGAGCCTACTGCTTAGGCAACCAAATTTCTTCTTATATTCTTATATCGTCTTACAGGGACAATTATACGTCATCTGTCACGATTGCTCTCACACTTATAACAAATAAACACAGAAACACAGATAATATACTAAGGTTTGGAAACTATCGCGAGTCGATATATTCATTATAAATATAAACGGCTACACTCACGTTATGATTGTGTCGGAATAACTCCGACTAGACCAAAGCGTAAACTCCCGGAAGAAGGACATCTTAATTGTCCGAAACCTGGTTGGAGTTATTCCGACTCCGATTTGTTTTCATAACGTGAGTGTAGCCGTTTATATTTATAATAGATAATATACTATTCGTATATTGTTAAAGTTAACTGTAGTACAAATATATTTCTCTAAGCGCAATCAAAGGTCTTTTCTAACACACCTTTATAGATAGTGTCTTCGTTAAATGTCAACACAGCATTACCAATTCTAGCGCCTTCAGCACTTGTAATCTTTATTCATTTCAATTAAAATGGAAACGAAAGGCGATTTTGTGACAACGGCGACACTCAGTTATGAAAACATCTTAACCCTTCGCCGCTTCGGGGGACATTCGGGCCAATTTGCATTTCATCTGGATTCAAATACTTGTTTCTCTTTTTGAAGTGTTGGATGTCATTAAAGTTGTTAAAGATTGTTAATTAAATGCATTATGAACAAATAAAGATTTTATCGAGGTGCTTTGAAGGAAATAATGAATTTAGCAGCAGCATGTGTGCAGATTTATCGAACCTTAATATTTTTATGATTGACCAACATTTGCTAGAGGCTACCCTTGTTGTCAACATACATCAGGTCTTTCGCTGAAAGTAGAACGTTCACTCGACTTCCAATCGTGAGATTTTTATAAGTAAAAAAAACTCAGCTATAGAAAGAGTTACAAAAGTGGACGAAAGTAAAAGATGTTCTATGGCAACACCAGTGAAAATAAATAAAAAACCTTTATTTCTCTACTTCTGTCAGCCATCACCCACTAATTATTCTTCTGCAGTGGAAAACTGGCTTAAATCTGTATACAACTCTGTTTTTCCTAAAGATACTCAAAATAACATATCATAGAAATTATCGTAGATAAGTGCAGCTCAGTGGGAAAACGTGCGACTTTGACGACGCACCCGAGTTTCAATCCCACTGGCCCCGCACCTCTGACTTTCTTAAGTTATTTGCGGATTTTACACTCGTTAAAAAAACGGTGAAAAAAAACATCGTGAAAAAACCGGCATGACCAAGTAATCACAAAAATTCAAGGACCTATGACATCCACCCACCCGCATTGGGCCAGCGTGGCGGATTATGGCCCATACTGTCCCTATGAGAAAAAAGGCCCATGTCCTAGCAGTGGGAACGTAATGTAAAAAGTAAAGGGTGGCGCTGTAACTGTTATGGGCGCTCGTATTGCTTAGCATCAGGTGAACAATCTACTCGCCTCGTCACTCAGTTGTATAGTATTATGTGGTTGTATATAAAAATGTAATAACACGAGACACGAGAACACTCCGTATCACTTCGTATTCTTGAATCTGTATCTAAAAACAATCAACTTTCTCAGTAATAAACAAGATGAACAACAACATCGACAGCGGTAACAAGCGATGACAGGGGCAGCCGGCAGAAGTCTTCAACTTACAAATTCATTAAGAAAGGCACATAAACTTACTTCGCTTTTAAGACTAACCAGCTCAAACCCTCGTTTGAAAATCCAATTGGATTTGTGACCGGGGTCATAGGAATAGTCACGTGATTCGTGATTGTCTATTCGTTTGCTCGGTTGTTAGTGTATTAAATAAATGATGATGAAATTTTCAATGACATTTTATAAATAATCTTGGCGAGATTGGAACATGTGAGCTGATTTTTGTAGTTTCGTATACTGACGTCCCTATTATCTTATTTATTCTAAAATATTATGAATAGCAATATCATTTTTCTTTATCTTTACTGGATGTAAAGATAAAGAAAAATTACATCCAGTATTTTACATCCAGTAAAGATAAAGATAAATCATATTGCTCGGGCAGGCAGCAATGTCCTTTTGCGGGGCCTTAAGTACCTACATACCAAATTTCATCAAAATCCATTCAGTAGCTTTTGCGTGATTGAGTAACAAACATCCATCCATTCATCCATCCATCGATCGATCGATCCTTCCATCCATACATCGATCTTCGTTAAACTTTCGCATTTATAATATAAGTAGGAAGACAACGAAACTATCCTGCTAACGGATATGCAAAGCTCCTCAAAGATTACGCGGTACAAATACGAATCGAATACAAACTTTATGATCGATAAAATGGCGGCGGGCGACGAAGGCGGCAGAGACAATAATAAATTGTAATTACAATTTAAAATGAGCGGGCGGCGCCGGGGGAGTGGTCTCCTGCCCCCGCGACCACACCACCACCTTCGACTCACGTGTGTGCACTTTTTACCCACACTACAGGTAATTAATGTGTGCGTAGAGGTTAGAATATGTTTCGATCTGGAATACAGAGCTGTAGATTTCAATACTAATAAGTAGGTACCTTATAATAACAACGAAATGACAAGTCTGGAAGAAATCGCTTTAAGCGATAAGGCCGCCCATTGTACCTCAAATTGATGTATTTTGTTATTATAATTTATTTATTTTTTTGTATTGTGCGTATCAAATAATGGTGCACAATATAGTGTTATTGTATTGTATAAGCTAAGCATCTTCGTTTCTCATGAATTTATATAAAAATAATATATATAAGTATAAATCTTGTTATTATTTTTGTATGACCTTTAAATTTTTCACAATTACTTTATATTTTGTTTGTACTACCTTATAAAAACTCCACAGTACACCGAGGTTAACTGTAAGATATTAAGTTCGCCTACAAATTTGTTGTGCAATAAAGAATTTTCTATTCTATTCTATGAATGTTCGTCAATTAAGTGTTGATATTGTACCTATACCGTCATACCAACGTAGGTCAATTGAAAAAAAATATGCAACCCCTTGTTCCACCCATAAACAAGAGTTCATAACGTCATTGTGGTACGACTTTTAAACATTATCTGAAATGTAATTATACTATAAACAAATCTTAGAAAGTAGGTGAACTGAAACGGTGGTCTCTAGTACATAACAAACAAGCTTTCATATAATCAAGAAAAAACGAGAAGATATTAGATGAACTAAGATACATAACATAAATAGGTATCTATAACCTTGTTAAATCTGATTTGTGAATTAAATATCAGAAATCGTTACCGTAGCTTATGAATAAATAACTTATGGTAACTTATCGAAATCAAGCTTTAATTTTAATAATCCAACCGTCTTTAGTTTCAGAAATGATTCGATATTCGATACGTATCGGATAGCTATTTACCAAAATTACACGTTCCAAAACGTTCACTTGTTTTATTTTCCATTCCTCTATATTCGAATATGATTTTATATTTAAAAAACAATCAAGAGTTTTTCATTTGAAAATCGATTCGCTTTTCAAAGGGTTCCGTCGAACATTTCCGTAAAAGCATGAAGAAGTAAGTAGATACAGAGAGTACCTACTTCATCTTGATATCTCTTAGGGCGCTTAGCTTGGGTGGTCGTTCCAATCCAAATAATACATTTTTAAAAGATGCTTCTATGCATTTACAAAATGCTAAGTGAAAAATAATTACCTAACAACAGGATACTTAAGTACGATTAGCATCTAAAGTTGACAGTTACATGCATCTTCCTTGATGGTCGTTTTTGATGCTACTTGTGTGTTTTGTATAGACTAGACTTAGAAAGAATAAAAATTCGACACAATAAAGACACAAGATGTTTTATTAAGATTTCATCATACAGATATTCCTATTCCTAATACCTGTTATTTTTCTTTAAATAATGGAAAAATCGTGTTATATGACATTTAGGAAAGGTTCGTTTAAAAGGTCATCTTTTAGCATTTACAGAGAACACGATTTTCTTTTACATGAAAATTATAAATAAATAAAAAATAAAATAAAAATTATTTATTTGGGATAAATCTATAGTCATGTTAGTAACAATTTTTCTTATACCTATGCTAGTAGAGTGAAAAAATTAAATGATTTATTTAGTCCTTCCTTGACAATATCTATCCAGTATCGCTGGATAAGACAATCAAAGCCGGATGCAATTATTTTCAGAACAATGTTGAGGCTACTTTTTTTGGCATTATAAGACACGTGTCTAAGATCCAAGGAACCCTAATAAAAGGATAGAGATCATAATCTCAGTGGTCCGAGTTTGGACCTCAATAAAATGAGAATACATTTTAATGATTATTATGCCCCTAAACGATTTGCCGGGAACGCTGCTATAGCATTCGGTGGAGATAATAACTATTCGAATTTTCACCTATTTCGAATGTATATTATTATCTACATACCTACCTACCATATAATAATTGTCTGGAAATATAATAGTGTAGTAATGTAATGGAATCAAGCGTGACGTTGCGGAAATTCATCTTAAATCGTAATCATCGAAACGTAATGACAATATGAAGTATGTGTATTAGGTATCGTTTCTTTAATTTCTAAATTTATGTAATATAGAAAATTCATTTGTTTATTTTTGTAGATTGTTAACTTTTTATTTTAATTTTCGCTACTTATGTACGCGCCCGTCAATTATGTACCGTACATAACTATTTATAAGTGGTACCTTTTAACCATGAGTATTTACTTACATTATTAATGTTCTGTAACTAGCTGTTAGTTTTCCTAATAAAATAAAACAAAGTAAGTGTAATTCCGCCGAATATCGCCGAATTTGGTGCAACTACACTAAATTACGTTAGTACTTTTCATTACGTTTTAGCATGGACCAAATATACATGGGCCATGGTTTCAGGTAATGTTTTAGTAGATAGTTTCGAAAATATAGAAGTAGTACTTATTAAACTTTCGGGAAATGTATTTTATGTTTAGAATGTATCGGGACTATTCGCGCATACGTCGAAGTTAGTCAAAATGTTATGTTGATAAATACTTACGTATGCGCGAATAGACCCGACACATTCTAAACATGAATATAGAAGTAAAATTCATACATTATTATATATATGGAACTTGTTTGAAAACGAAATCCGTTTTAATAGGAGCTATCACAATACAAATACATCAATCAACATACCACAATCTATGTAAATCAATGACAATATATATCAATATCAAAGACAATGTAAGTATGTGATTTACTAGACTGTGCTCTGTGTAGTCTTCTGCACAAAACGCGAGCAGTTACAGTTTGCTCCAAATTAGAAGATTCCCATTCATTGTTGTTATTATAAAAAGCGATGTTTAAGTCAATAACACACTCTGGGTTTTATAACAATAATTTGGCGCCAGAAGATGATGGATTGCCGTCATAAACGTCAAAATTTGGACCCAAAATAAAAGATCTCACAGGTGATCGAAGAACCACATTAAAGTGTTTGCTGTAATTATTATTGGAGAATCTTTCAAATTTTCATTTCAAAAGGATAACCAAATGGTTATCTAGGTTAGATAGGTATAAACCAATGTTAGCAGAGTAAATATAACCTTTAGCGATGATTAAAGCAAAATTAATGTAGGTACTTAGATGTAAATTCAAAAAATTTGGTGTGGAGGACGATGCATTGTGTTCAGTAGATGATAACTGTGGAACTAATTTGATAATAATAAATAATCCTAAAAAAAAAAACAAACCTGAGAAGCTGAGTAAAATGTTTCATACAAGTTCATACAAAATAGATTAGGTTCTGAACCCAGTGGACCGCGCACCTACTGGCTGAATGTGCTTCAAAATGCAGTGAGAATTTGTGCGTCCCGGCAGCCAGTGGGACTACAACAAACAGAAGGGTCAAACAAACCCGGTATTGTGTAACCGAAGAGTGCCGTGGTGTGTGCTGCACAGCTATTTTAGGCGGAGGGCTATAAAGGTAGTACCTGCAGTATTAACTACAATATGCTAAGTGCTTAGCCCTATGTTACTTCGAATTTAGTTATGATTTCTGCAGTTAAATGCTCGTAAGTTCATGAAAATATTTTAAATCGTGTATTATGGAAGTTATATTTAAAATCCTATATTAATTAAAAATACTTGATATTTTTTATAGATTTCGTTTAAGTTGTCTTTAATAGCTACTCTTCTTACATAAAAAACAGCGTAGAAAAGTCGAGTCATCGTGTGATCCTAACTTCAATAATAACTGTAGAATAATAATTATAATTTGTATTATTAAAATAACAACAGCAACAGATTACAATAATAGTGATGATGCCAACAGGTCGATAACAATCTATTGAAATTACTCGTTAATTTCTTAAGATCAGGCGTTAAGTGGCCTTAATAATTTGTACGGGTTCATCGATAATTGAATAATAGAGACAATAATTTATGTAAGATTTTAAATAATCAGGAAGAAGAAAATGTATTGCTCGGGCAGGGATCGAACCTGCGTCTTCGGAATACCGTCCCGACGCCTAAACCACAGGGCCACCAAGCCTACTGCTCGAGCAATCAAATTTCTTCTATCCTTCTTATATCGTCTTACGGGGACGATTAAAAATCATTTTTCATTTTTGCAATATCATTTTTCTTTTTCCTAATTATTTAAAATCTTAAGATTTTCGCCTAGCATGCGCTAATGCATTCAATATCAAAAATAATTTATGTATTTTATAAACATTTCAAGGAATCTTTAACATTTATACAGGATGTACCAGCATGTGAAGATGACAAACGAAAAAGCTAATGAAGTTTCAGTAGGAAAAAAACGGCAACAGTAACATTTACAAAATATTAGATTTGCTAAATATGGAAAATTATATTAAAAATGGGCTCTAATAAGCAAAATTCCAAAATGCTATGTAGGTACTAGTTATTTTTCAATAAATTATTATCTTTCCTTACAAATGATCTAATTTTCCATACAAAAATGTCGATATGAAAAGAGATATTTTTACTCAAATTTAGAATTCAGAAACTATTTGAAATAGACAATGTTACCTATATTAGTATTTATGTAACGTATTGATATTTATCGCAAACATATATTTTCGTTGACATCAAGTCAATCTGCACAGGGCAGAGTTCGGATTACAAACTCCTGTACCTAGCATCTAGAGTTTTGATCTAGAAAAGGACAGTAAAATGGTAACAATGTTCTAAGCAGCCACTTTACAAGGAACAAGGTAAAACATATATATTATATAGGGTATAAGGTTACTGTTAACTTAGGTATATTATAATAATAATAAAAAAAAGAATAATCTTTGTAATCCTGTTTTGGCCTTGTTTTAAGTTTATTTGTTTCTACTCTTAGTTTGTATTATTATGTGACGCTGTTGGATTACCTGAATAAATAAAATAAAATAAGAAGTAGGTATGAAGACCACCAATTCAAAGGTTGTCTGAAAGAAATCGCTCTAAGCGTTACGCTATATTACCTTGAATTTATGTATTTTATTATATTTTTTGTATTGTGTGTTTATTTGGTGCACAATAGTGTTTTTTATTTTTTCCTGGTTAGGCTTGCGTGTGACCACTATATCATCGATGGTAAGCGATGATGTGGTCTAACATGTAACACGCTCGCCTAGAAGATACCTGTTCACTCTCGAAGACTCCCAGGTTGTAAATAGTTGTAAGTATTATATTGTATTTTAAGTTTGAAATAACACCGTCGGGGTCTTTTGCTTTTCATTTCCTTTAAATAATTTGCACTGACTATTTTGTATTTGTTTATGTAACTGAGTGACGAGACGAGCCGGTCGTTTGTCTGATGGTGAGCAATACGCCAGCCCATAATAATAATAGCACCACCCAGAACTTTGTTTTGCAAAATCCTGCGCGGCTCTGCACTGCGCTCGTCACCCTGAGACAATTAGCTGTTGAGTCACATAATGCCCAGTAATTTCGCTGGCTACCATGCCCTTCAAACCGGAACACGGTAATGCTTGCGCACTACTGCTTTGCGGCTGAATAACTGGCAAAGCGGTGGTACCTACCCAGACGGCCTCTGAGTATACATGTATTTGACATTGAATTGAACATTATCTTATCAATTTTGTAAATTTAATATTCCATTAGGTATATGCCAATTGATAAATGGCTGACATTATTCAACAACAATTATGTAATCAATGTAGTTATTTTATTTTATTATGAATTTTGATGTTACTATTAATAATCATAACTGTGTAATATATGGTCTAATTAGTCTAAATTGGTCTCCGTTTATATTACAATAAATAATTTGAATTTGAATAATAAAAGCACCACTGCCTAGGGTTGAAGTAGCCGCCATGACATTTATTGTGGAAAAAGAGTAAAAAGCTACAAGTAGTACAGTGTATGACCAATTGCATTTTGTGGCAGTGAGTGCGAGTCGCGTGCTGGCTGCCATTAACCCGCCCTTCTGGGCTGTTTGCCAGAATATGCTGGTATTACATGTGAGATGTCTATTGCTATAAGTTGTGAGTGCTAGCTAATTTAGTTTCGCTTTTTTGGCGTTGACATAGATTTCACTAAAATATTATTGTTGATTTCTTTCGGAGTTTAAAACCACTGCATATTCCTATAAGAAATGGTTTATATCAAACTTACAGGAGTTTAGGCTGCCAACAACTTGTTACTAAACGCGAAAAAGACGAAATGTTTATAGTTCTCTTTGCCTAATAAAGACATGTAGAGCCAAACGTAATGTTTAATAGTGATAAACTCGACACGGACAAGGCGACGGTATTCCTAGGTATGGTATGGGCATAGACTCTGAGTTGCAGTGGGGTCCTCATATCGATGCTCTATCAGGAAAACAGCAAAAGCTGTTTTGTATTATTATACATTTTTGATATTGATGGATGTTAGTGAGGTGATAAGATAAATTATTAAAATCTAAGAAAAGTTTGAATAGATGAAATATTTTTTATAAATATTGCCAAAATGCTCTTAATTGACATGCAATATGGCCTAAATTATATGAATTTACTTACAACACCAATGAGGAACGATGTATGGATAGTGCAATGACATTTAAGTAAAACTATTTGATTTTCAGTTTCAGCTGCCACCATGGCATATAAAATATCCATGTCCATCACAACACGTTATTTGCGATGGCAACGGCCAGCACGGAGTGGCGACACGTCGTCGTCTTATCTAGAAACCTATTTATTATGTCTAATGATTTTTTATTATTGGGGTTCTGATGGTGACAAAGCAGAAACTAAGAAACAGAACTACTTAATACCGACCTCTATAAACGGTGAATTAAAAAAACGTTCCATAAAAGAAAAAATTGGTTTATTACGACTAATTAAATAAAATTATATTAGGTATTTCTTATGAATACAATATGTATCATTTTAATTTTATCATCTCTCATTTATAAAGAACTGCTTTGCCAGTTATTTTGCATCAGAAGCAGTAGTGCGCAAGCATTACTGGTTTGAAGGGCATTCTAGCCAGCGAAATTACTGCCTACTAATTTCACTGGCTAGAATGACAATATATGATGTCTCGGGATGATAAGCGCAATACAGTGCTTTTTAAGAATGAACACGAAATCCAAGCGCAATGCAGTGCTACAGTATTTTATACGGTATTAAAAATTGTTGGTGGCAATGCGATTGTTATTTATTTATTTAATCTTTATTTCAGGCAACATTAAAATAAGTTACATATGTTATTTACTTATTCTACGGCCCATATAAATATATACCTTATTTCTAAGGTTACATACATATAATTTATATTAAAATATTTATTTATATGACACGTTTTGTCGGCGACGTGTGACGCAACTGCGCGGTGTCAGCTTGCGGTGTCAGCGGTGACGCTTGCAGCAGTCCTCTAAATCGTCGAAACACGACACCCTTTGCCCAGAATTCCTCACACATGTAGGTCGACAGATGTTCAGTAGGAACTCGCACCACAAAAGAATTAAAATTCACGTTGTGGCGCGACTCCAACCGCACGACCCTCAGAAGAGCATTGGTCAGTTTAGTTTAGTTATGGACAGGCGTGGCGCTAAGCATCGGACAAAAGACTTGCTCGTCTGATTAGTCAGTTCCATAAACAACAGCATTAATAGGTAATTAAAACTAGTAACTACAAAATCACTGAAACATTGCATCAAGCTCAGTAAGTACATCAAAGTTTAATAAACTGCAAGAAAACCAAGAACATGGTACAATGCAGTTATCTACAAATGTAAGCATATCAGTCACGGAACCCTACGTTTATTTAATTGTTCACGCTTAGCCTAACTCCGAGTAAATAACATTTTTCATCCGCACAGCAAAACATTACTAGAACGCCAACTGTTTCTTAGTTGTTGTTATGGAAAGGCGTAGACGCGAGTAGTTCTTAACTCACACGATATCATAAAAGATTGATTAATAATGCAAATACAAAAATGTTGAAAAATGAATATACAATACAATTCAATAATAATTGATTGAATACCAAATACACAGCAATAGTCTACATATAATAGTCAATACAATAGTCTACTTAAAACTTAAATAGTGCTATGGGCGGTCGAACCGCTAATAAGAGATGTATTCTAGTGAATATATATACTTGTTTAAAAAATAATAATTAGGAAAATGTAATAATAATAGTTAAGAGTTGAGAGTGTTGTTAAGAGTTTTAAGTTTCCTTAGACTAAGTACCTAGTTAATGCATGCTCACTGTTTTAAATTTATAAGTTCTCTTTATAAGCGAAATTGTAATTTCTTAAAGAGAATAAATGTTCTTTAAACCGACATAGTCTAAAAACAGTGGACACAATGGGCAGCTTTAGCTATGCGCAATTTTCAAGACAACCTTTGAATAGACAGGAATGTCAGGAATGTAGATAGGTAGCTTATTATGTAGAAAAAACTCATTGTTTAAACTTTTAATTTAAAAACGTTTAATTTAATAGTATACAAGAAATTTAATGTACCTACTATGTGGATGCTTTAGGCATGATTCATTTTTCAATATTTAGTTTTCTTTTTGGTGAAGGCGGTACTGACAAAGTTCGAAACGATCAGTAGAGTTCGTAGCGTAGCTCGCCTAGCCGTTCGTAAAAGATCTCTAGGTTAAGCAACATTCGCAGCAGTCACAATTTGGGTGGGTGACAGTTTGTGTGGTTACCTGAGTGCTACTGTTTGTGTGGTTATTTGAGCCCTACCGTGCTTCGAAGGGCATGCTAAGCGTTTGGTTGCCTTTGGACAACAGTTGTTGGGTCTTGTCGGAGGCCGTCGGCCGGTCTGAAAGCTCCAACACCAGGGTTGGCTTCACACCCACATGGGAGAAGAAGTAATAGGATAATCACGGACCATTTGCGAAAATTTATTTATTATTTCGTCCACGTTAATGCCTGCTGCACAAAGCCTTGACGTTTTTCCCACTATTTATTTTCTTGAGCTATTTTTTTAGTAATCTATATGAACAATGAATAAATTAAACCTTCAATTAGTCATTTTCATTACTTCGGGTGATTTTAATTTGATTAAATAATGTAAATTGCTTTTTCCATTAGAACACAATTTTTATAACGATCCTAGGTACGGTACTAAAAGTTCTTTATAAACATTATATATTTTATAGTGTTTTCAATGTGTTAAGGTACAGCTCTAGATCTATGAGCTCCATCTTTGACCGCATCATCGCTTTTCATCAGGCGAGGCAGCGGCCAAGCATAGCGCCAAGCCCCCCGCGTGATTTTCTAAAATAAAAAGTACCCTTGGTCCTTTTCCAGAACCTAAAGTAGTTACGTACTAAATTTCAACAAAATCTGTTCAGTAGTTTTTGGGTGATTGAGCAACAAACATCCATCCTCACAAACTTATATATATAATATTAGTAGGACATGAGATAAGTAGAATTAAAAAGATTTAACTCTCAGGGTTTTCTTAATATAATAAATCTATTTTGACCACCATCTCGCCTGATATTAAAGGGTATGGCCTAAAAGCTCCAGGTGGTATGACAATGGTATAGGCACATCCCGGAAAGTAGGAGGGTATTCATTTTCTTTGCAAAGTGATCAGTTTTGGACCGTTTAGCCTGCCACCGCTCTGTGTTCTCGGTAGAGTAGCATAAATAACAGCGCACTTTTGAATTTTATTAACGTTTCAGAATATTCAATTACGTGGCTGTTAAAAATTGACTTATTTCCTAATTTTTTTAAATGTTTTAAACAGTGTAACGTTGACAAAGTAAACGGTGAAGGGTTTTTTATTAAAACACCCAACGATCTTATAGATAGTTTTTGGCCCATAACTGATAGGATTCCCTGTATTTAGAGATCGAGAAACTACGAGGATCATGGTCCTATACAATGTCCAGACGCACGAAACAAATTCTTGCTGTTTATTTACTGGGTACAATCAATTTTATTGTCCTGAGTCGGTTCATGTTGTTATCTTGTGTAATGAAAAACCACATAAATATGTTATATAATCAGCCATTCCAATAAATTCGCGAGTTAATTATAATATCTATAACTTTATTTCAAAATATATATAGATTCATTCAGATCGTTAACTCCGAGATTATAGAATAAGGACAGCAACTGCCCTAAATCTGTGTCTATAAAAAAGGTAAAATATTTTCTTTGGTAGCTATGGTAAGATATTTATGACGAAACACCTTAAGCACCCTAACATTTAGCTATCCAAAAACGCGTATAGATATCATTAGAGTCTCGGAAACTCGTAAGACACGATGCAAGGCAATAACTCGATTACAGGGGGCGGGCGGGATTATAAGAACTTCGTTAGTCTCTCGGAGGTGTCTGACACAGCTCTCGGGATTATCGCGAGAGCGTAGCGAACGTTTTGTCGTCGGTTTTCGTTTATCTGATGTGATGTCGGATGCATAAAGACATACGAGTAGGTGTCTTATAAAGACATAGGTGTCGTATATGCGGTATAAATGTTATTATAATACTGCATTCGTATCTTGAAGGTGTCTGTACGCAGCTCTCGATTTTCGCGAGCCTAACATTTTGTCGTCCTTTACCTGATGTGATGTCGGATGTTTTATATACCTATGTAAAACTTGTTTAAACGTATTTTAAGTACATCTAAACTCGTACATCGCACAAAGTTTAAAGACAGAGAATTACAGTTATTTCATTACAGCAGAATCACTGGCGACTGAAGTGTTATGGAATGGGAGTGGCTGAGAGTTATCGGTTTGGTTTTGGTAGAACCAAAGGGTACCAATTCAATAATAGGTGTTAATTATGTGGCGTGCAATACTAAAAACTGAATTGATCTCTCAGACTCTGATTGTAATGTAAATATATAAAACAGTTTCGTAACTGGCTTGCTTACTAAAAGGCAACGTACAGATAAAATCGCTGAAGATAGAAACATGAAGTTAGGTACATATATACCTAACTTCTTGTTTCTATCTTAGTATATATATAGTAGTGCACTAAAAATTACAGATTTTTCGAAATTATCATCGGAAAACCAGACGACCAAGGGCGAAGCTGCGGTGCGAGCCGCGGCTAGAGGGGTTTCGTACTCATTTTCGAAAGACATTTCAGCGAAGCCCATTTCTACAACGCCAATTAATCGTAAAGCTATTTAATCAATAGGTTAGAAAGTAAGGTATAAACAGCAAAAATCTCCGCACGCTGGGAAAATTCTAGCACTTCCACTTATTAATTACGTAAGATTTCCTCGGCAAAATTGGTCTAGAAAAGACTATCTCACTTATTGCAACCAATTCCATTAAACCAGCGAACAGGGCGCAGCGAGTGTAAGGTAAACGCACCAGTGCTGCACAAAGGTGCTCCGTAAACAAAAGGCATTGAGAGCCAAGTTGTGGAGGATGCAATCACAACTTGCGCAGAGCCTCACTCAAAACTTGATGTGTAATCGCCTTAAAATTCCGCACACTTAATGTAACAGGGTGTAGAGGTAGGTAGATACCTAGTAGCTATGGTGTCTCATTTCCATAATGTTCTGTGGAATATTTGCAATCACACTATGGTAAAATCATACTATTTTCATCACTTGGTTTGACGGTTGATTATCTAGGGAACCAGAGACTACGTGGTCTTTGTCCTACAAAAGAAACCGCAAACCATACAAAATAATTAATTTTTAGAAAAAAAACAAAAACCGACTTCAATGTATCTTCGAAGTCCAAAGTCACATATCGATGAAATTTATATGGGACCACTTCGTAGCTATACTGAACCCGACGCAAAAAGAATTTTTCAAATCGGTTCATAAATGACGGAGTTCTGAGGTAACAAACATAAAAAAAAAAGAAAATACAATCGAACAGAGAACCTCCTCCTTTTTCGAAGTCGGTTAAAAATACTACACTTTTTCCTGTTCAAAAACATTTGTCATTTAGAGGAAGTCATGGTGTATGAAATGTGAACTGATCTATCAAAATATATACACTCGAGAGCAATGAATCCGGGTCACTTAAAGAATGTTAAAAATCTCGGAAACTAAAAATGATAGGTTAATGCAATAAATTGTATTTAATAGACAATGTAATACTCCTTAAATGAAAGTAAAAAAAAATATGAGTCACCATACATTTTATTAACACAAAATTACATAAAGAAAAAAACTGCTGATCTCTCCTTAAAACAAAAATAGGAAACATGAAATTTTTGAACTTTATTACGATTTTCTTGAATTTTAATACTTCGTATTGCCTCCTCGTGCTTCCATTACTGCGTTTACACGGTTTGGCATGCTGTACACCAAGTTCCTTATACGATTTTGGGGAATATTCTCCCATTCCTCTGTGAGAGCAATTTTGAGCTCACGAAGCGTGATTGGGGGAGGGTTTCGTTGTTTTACGCATCTGCCTAGCTCGTCCCAAGCATGCTCGATCGGGTTGATATCCGGGCTGCGCGCTGGCCACTCCATACGAGTAATGTTCATCTCTTGAAGGTAGTCATTCACAATCCTACCTGTATGAGGTCGGGCATTGTCATGCATAAATATAGCATCCTCACCTAAATTGACCATAAATGGACCAACGTGATCATTGAGGATTTCTTCCACATATCTTACGCTAGTTAAAGAGCCGTTTTCTATGATCACCAGCTCTGTGCGACTTTCAGAAGAAATTCCGGCCCACACAAGTACAGACCCACCACCGTAGGCTACTTTTTCTTCGATGCATGCTTGCTTGAATCTTTCCCCTGGTCTTCGATACACTCTGTGTCTTCCATCGTGCTTGTAGAGCATAAATTTTGATTCGTCGGAGAACATAACTTTTGACCAATCTTCAATACTCCAATTTACGTGGCTCTGGGCATATCTTAGTCTCGAAATACGATGCCCACGCTCCAGTTTAGGGCCGTTTGCAGGTCTAAGGGGTTTTAAGTTAGATTCAGCAAGCCGACGTCTTACTGTCCATGCACTTGGGTTACTTCCTCCGAGGCGTCGAAACTGATTGGTGAGTTCAGTTCCTGTGAGAAAGCGATTTCGAAGCATGGTGTTCACCAAGTATCGGTCTTCTCGTGCTGTGGTACACCTGGTTCTGCCCGTTCCTGGTCTGCGTAGGTTAGAACCAGTTTCTTCGTAACGTCGGAGAACTCTTTGTACTGTTGACAGCGACACACCGACAGTCCTGGCTGTATCGCGCTGACTCCGGCCGGTTTCCAGCATTGTAAGTATTCTGGTGCATTCTTCAGGCGTAAGCGACATAATTTCAGCTTGAATAATGAATATAGAGCACTATCAACATGGTTTATGTACCCACATAAATGACAGATTACAAACAAAAGCAAAACCAAATGCTGTAATTTCGTAGTTCCATCTTCGAAAGTGGCCCTTTTTCAAATTTGATTTTTTTATGATATAACTTTACAATAACTAAGAAGTTTTAATACCTTCATTTAAGGAGTATTACATTGTCTATTAAATACAATTTATTGCATTAACCTAGCATTTTTAGTTTCCGAGATTTTTAGGATTCTTTAAGTGACCCGGATTCATTGCTCTCGAGTGTATATCACATAAGCTGTCATTTAAAATCAGTAACAAAATTATCACCTAAACCGCACTAATAAATTGCACTGTAGGACGCATTTTGTTAATGTGGAACTTTTCGTAGAGAAACATAATATATTTCTCAAGTTTAAATTGCAATTTTTAAGTTATGCAGCCCGCAGTAACGTTCCATTAAAAGCTGAAAACGCTTGCTTATAATATGTGTTTTATTGTTCATTTAACTTTTCTATTGTAGAAGTTACGATGCATCAGTGGGTATATGTTTTGCCTAGTTTAAAGTAGGCAGGTACCTACCAGTAGTTGCAATTGGTTTCATCAAATTAAACTGACTGAAAGTGAACTGGTAAATGCACCCGAAGGTAAAAAAATTAAAATAGCTTTAAAAATACTTAATAAAAACTAACTATTTACGGATTAACGGGGTAGGTGCCATCTTTGGCGCTGAACAAAACATTGATTTTCCAACACTCTTAAGGTTCATTTCAGCAGAATCTCTTAGTACAAAGTAAAACATAGTTTCGACTACAAATCCAAACAAATAATTAATACAATTCGGCAACCCTTTCGGAAGATCCAACCACATCCTGCTTAAAGATGTTTCTAGAATTATTAACTAAGATTTGACGTAACAAACAAGTTTCGTCGTAAGGGATGAGGGTGGTTCCGGTCCGAAGCCCGGGGGATGTGTTATTGAGTTGTATAGTTTTGCTTGCCTTCATTCGTCTTAGGTGAGCGCAATGGGTATTGTTTCCCATTTAAAGTTTAGAAGGTTTGGATTGATTGAATATGTAACCTTTTAGTGTAAACTCAGCTACAGATACATTAGTTTGTTACAGATTTGTCTGTACACTTTTGAAAACCCTTTTTTCTTCTTCGCTTCGGTTTGGTTACTTTTTCTGTTAGTTCTTATATATATGAACGTCAACATTTTTATTTTAAGAAACAGAGTAAAGCTACGAGTACTTCGTTCGCCTGATGATAAGTGCCACGCCTGCCTATAACAATTGCAGTGGCGCCCAGAACTTTTAATACCATAAAAAGTAGGTAGGTAGCCACTGCTCATATGCCCAGTAATTTCATTGGCTACAATGCTCTTTAAAGCGGAACACAGTAATGTTTGCGCACTACTGCTTGGCGGTAGAGGTTCGTTCCGTTACGCGGCGTCCAAGTGTTGGAACAATCTGCCGCCGCCAATCAGAAGGCTAAATAATTTAAACACTTTTCGATTAAAACTTAAAAAATACTTGGTCGATGAACAAAGACAGCACGGAAATATAGACATTGATATGTCGTTCCTATAAACTGATTTATCTCCTTCTTCTTAAATTTTTCAAATCAATTCCATTTCTATCTCGTCTACATTTCTCTTCCCTCCATCGTATCGTCGCTTTCTTTTTCTCCTCGTGTGATTGGCCTCTCACGGCAATGCTACGGGTGTATTTAGCGTTGAGTAGGAAAACATTTCACCGAGTCATTTTTATTTTTTGCATTGTATGTTTATGTAAGTATGTATATTAATTACTATTATTATTATTATTATATATGTATGTACATTTTACTCACTTTTTTATATTATATATATATACAGGGAATAACATTAATGTGTAGTAATACTGAAAGGTGTGTATGGGTATCTAGTCATGAATCATTGGGCAGAATATACAACCAAAAAAACACTATTATATTTTCCATACAAAGTTTAAAAATTATTTATTTGAATTATTTTGGACAATCCTAACAAGCTGTGGCCTAGTCGCGGTAGTACGGGTCATTGACCGAGCTACTTTGTGCCTAGGCACAAAACAGATTAGTACAGAAATCTACATACATACAAAGTGCGCTCGAGCAACGCACACATAGACACCGCTCACAGACACGATATCTGGGCACAGTTGGGATGCGAGTGCCATCCGCTTGAGACACGCGTCTGTGAACGTTTTTGTGCAAAAATGGAGCAACGAAAAATAGGTTATTATAACTGTTTGGTGGACGGTTGTTTAAATTCAACATTAAACGGTGAATTGTCGTTTTTTTAGCTACCAGTTGTTTCAGAGAGGTAAGTAGGTATTTGCTTGTATTTTGATGGTTTGTTTTCACGTAACACAAAATAGTTAGGTAGGTAGGTAAGCGCCCCAGCCCCCGGCCCTGCGCCGAACAAGCGAACATAAGTTTGTAGCCTTGTCATATTTTTACAATTTAAAATTAGATATTTATTGTAGTATAAGCTGTGTTAGCCTTGTGTTCAATAATCTAATGAGGAAGATGTTAATGTAAACTAATCGCATTTGTTTTGTCTTCAAAAAAACTTTATTCAGTTATAATAGTAACTGCGAAAAAATTATGTCGATATCGTGTACAGTTATATTTTTAAATCAATCAATTTTCCTCCCAAAAACTTCCTGCGCCGTCCGGTATGAAATGTATGAAAAGTACATACATGAGATTAACTTCTGTATTTATCTGTTTTGTGGCCTAGGCGCGCTGTCTTTGAAAACGCCGAACATTTTACAAGGGCTTGATTTCGAGTCTCAAATACCGGAATTTCATACTGAACGGATCTTCGGACTCGGTCGTTTCCGTTCCGGAACCCACTCGTAAAAAAGGGTATTTCCACATTTTTACACGACTGCCCAAAAAGGAGTATTTCAGGGTTTACGTATGTATGTATTTATTTATTCCACCATTACTTCTTATTGCCTGGACAGATTTGAATGCATTAAAACCATAATAAAAACATAGGTTTAAGTTTTTTTTACCATAGTTTTTTTGCATGTTCCGGAACCGGTATACAAAAAAATCTCCGCGAACGTACCCGACTTAGCCTTGCCTTGATTAGTTTCAAATTTTTATCCAACTTGACGTCTTAGAATTCATATTCAGAAATAACCTAAAAAGAATTTCCGAAACGAAAACGGTCCTTTTCGGTGGAGTTTTATGGGGCGGCGTTAGAAGGTAACTTTGTTTGTGCCGCTCGACCAATGAGGAGCAGCGGCTATTATTTATTAGGATTACATCTTTATGATTGGTGCAATACGAAACAAGGCTAGCGAATCATGAAGCGGCGGCGAATGTTTGATAGCTTTAGTGTTTGCCGCGTTTTGTCAAAAATTAAACAGGTTTATTTCTGAAAACTGACTAAGTAAAGACGCTTTATTGATTACTGACTTACGAACACTCTTTTACTATGCAATGAAATCAAATGTTGGAAATGTCTTAATCATCATTATCAGCCTATTACATTCCTACTGTTGAAATTCATGCATGATGTTTTTTACATCCTATTCCTACGGTGGTTGGTGACCTCACGTATTTTTTAAGAACATCAGCCATGCTCGCTCTTATTAGGCGTTTACACTGATTAGATCCTTATTCCTGAATGTTAATTGGAGCGATGATGTTTAATGCTGTAATTAATAAGTAAGCATTAATAAAAATAAAAAAATACCCTGCCAAAAACATTATCATTTGGGAAGGATTCCGAGGATACCCCATACATCCAAATCTGTTGAGGCATTTTGTAATAAAAAAACGCACATACATTAACCCCGAAAACATTATATTCCTTTTTTGGGGAGTCGCGTAAAAAGCAGTTTGCTTGAAAGTTAGTTGTAAAGTAAGGTTGGTAGGACAGCTGGCTTTGCTAACTGAAGATAAAATTTGTTTGTCAGATCTGTACACGCGGCGCACTAATATTCTTTGTCACAAGTTCATTGCTCTTTATCAGCTGATTGTTAGGGTTGAAATGAACTTGATTACCAGAAATGTTTAAATTATCATATCTTGTGATTTTAAAAGTTTCTGGTGATTTGCACTTGGACTTGAATTATTAATAAGCTTCTATATGCGTGGTTTAATTATTACTACACATTTATGTTACACGTTGTATATGTATGTTTATTATAAGTAGTGTATTATCTTTGTTTTTTTTTTATTTTGTAGGGTATTATTATTTTAAATGTACAAGTTTTTTTTTTTTTTGTTGATGAGTACAGTCAATTTTTCATTATTCCTATAGCAACACGGGTATCAGCTGAAAATCAGCGCCGAGTTGTGTAAAACTCTTGGCATTTTATGCTGAGCTGAGCCCATTCGGCACATATGTTTATTATTTAAGTTTTTATTTTTTGTATTATTTGTTTGTCGTGTGCCGAATAAATGGTTTTTCTTTCTTTTTCTTCTTTTTTCGGTAGAATAACTGGCAAAGCGGTGGTACCTACCCAGTCGGCCGCATATGAGAGATCTACTACGAGTGAAACAATATACATATATATTAAACCTTATTAAGGGTAGAAGATTCTATTAGCGCCTCTAGAAGTTAAGTCGTAAGATTTGTAATCTCTTTTTTGCTGATAATTTTTACTGAAGGCTATGACTATGTAAGTAAAATTAAATACACAAATTGATTTCACAGGCCGCCAAGACCCGCAAAGGCTTGGCTTCCGCCCGCCTCTCATTTTAATGTTTTACCCACTCGTGGCATATTAAAGATCACTATCATTCAGGAAGGCGCACTATTAGCTTCGCTTCGTTTTCATTAAACTCTTTCATTTACTATCGAACGATCAGTTAGTCATACTTTAGATTTAATTTCAATGAGAATGGTTTGAAATGTACTTAACACATTAAATTGATGTTACGTATACTTTATTGTGATACAAAGTAATAGTGATGACTTGACATTAATAAATTAAAAAAACATTTATTTCAGACTGATTTTGTATATATATTGTTAGTAGCAAAGATCTTAAAAACTATCTACATTGTAATTGTAATTAATTAAATAAATAAATTAACTTATATACAAACGGTTATACGTCAATAACTAAACAATATATTTTATACAAGTTTAATAGATTCTCGTTAAATTTAAATTTCTTTCGAGGGCCTCTGAGGCTAAAATCTAACACTGTTATAAGCAAAGTGGTGCGTAGCCTTGATAAAAAAAATATAAGAAATACATTTATAACATTGAGCGAGTGTGGCTCATTGGGAGCACGTGCGCCTTTCGATCAGACGCACCCGAGTTCGAACCTCGCTGCCCCGCACCACTGACTTTCTTAAGTTATGTGCGGATTTAACACTCGCTCTAAAAACGGTGAAGGAAAACATCGTGAGGAAACCGGCATGTTCAAGAATTAATCACAAAAATTCAAGGACACGTGACATCCACCAACCCGCACTGGGCCAGCGTGGTGGTTTATGGCCCAAACTCTATCTACGAGGGAAGGACCGAGTCCCAGCAGTGGGAACGTAATGGGCTGATGATGATGATGATGATGATTTATAACATTAAAAAAGCCGGCCGTTGTCGATGAACCTAGTTCTTAAATTATCTACTATAAAACATATTTTTAAAGGCCAGACTGTATAAAAAACTACTCAATTTTTTCAAATGCAGATCTTCTTTTATTCAAAATCATGCCCAAAATTCCTAAGACCATTTTTCCATTAGTATAACAGCTTATATTTTAGGCAGAAAAAAGTCTCAATATATACTATGATATAAGAAGTATAATTTATGTCGAATTGCTCTTCAGGAAGACGCACTATTAATTTCGCTTCGTTTTCATTAAACTCTTTCATTTACTATCGAACGATCAGTTAGTCATACTTTAGATTTAATTTCAGTGAGAATGGTTTGAAATGTACTTAACAAATTAAGTTGATGTTAGGTATAATTTTATTGTGATCTAAAGTGACAGTGATGACTTAACATGAATATACAAACGCTTATACGTCAATAACAAAACAACATATTTTATAATATGAGGAAAAGTGTGGCTCAGTGGGAGCACGTGCGACTTTCGACCAGACGCACCCGAGTTCAAATCCCACTGGCGCCGCACCAGTGACTTCCTTAAGTTATGTGCGGATTTAACACTCGCTCTAAAAACGGTGAAGGTAAATATCGTGACGAAACCGGCATGTCTAAGAATTTATCACAAAAACTCAAAAACATCAACCCGAACTGGGCCAGCGTGGTGGATTATGGCCCATACTCTCTCTACGAGGGAAGGCCTGAGTCCCAGCAGTGGGCTGATGATGATGAATGTCGAATTGAGATTCGACGTAATATTATCCAGGGTGAGTTTTGTTAGATACCGTGATATAGAAGTATCTACAATTGAATTACTTAAAGAGCAAAATACTTAATGTCGTAATTACGTAATTACCACATTAGACAACAACACTAATTCAATTTATCTATATGTTATAAAACTGTCACAGATGGAAAGAACTATTAGTTGATTATCTTTTTCTGCTATTTTTACATCAAACGCTACTTTAAGAAACATCGCAATTATTTAATAACTACTAATATTATCATGTTACATTGAAGTTAATTACGTCCATACATTCTCAAGGTTTTTCTTTCTAGCTTCGTTATTGCGTTAGTTATGCTTCGATAGCCTTCAATTGGCGACCTTAATGCAGGAAATTAGGTCTATTAGCGTTATCTTCTACTACTTATAACATAATTAATTTTTAGAAAAAAACAAAACCGACTTCAATGTATCTTCGAAGTCCAAGGTCACATATCGATGAAATTTATATGGGACCACTTCGTAGCTATACTGAACCCGACGCAAAAAGAATTTTTCAAATCGGTTCATAAATGACGGAGTTCTGAGGTAACAAACATAAAAAAAAATACAATCGAACAGAGAACCTCCTCCTTTTTCAAAAACGGTTAAATAAGATAAGATAAGATAAGATAAGAAATTCTTTATTGCAACTACAAACAAGATACACAGCTTCGAGTTCTTAGTATCTAATTAAAACTATACAATATAAGCAATGTACCTACAGTCAGAGTGCAAATGGAGTAAATTCAGCATGTGCTGGGTTCACATCGTAGATGAGAACGCAGCGCTGTTTTTCAACTTACACCGGTGCTCGAACTGGTTTTCGTCGAGATGGTAGGTATAGCAGGTTACATTCAATACCAGATTATTAACAATGAATTATATTTAAGTCGCAGTAACCAGAAGAGCTTTCTGTATGCCATATTCGAACTAGAATGACAAGGCGTGAGCATAGGGTATATGTGTGTATGAGAGGGTGTGTGTGAGGGAGGGTGAGAGAGGGTGTGTGTGAAGGTGTATGTGTGTATTGGGCGTGATATGTATGTGTTGCGTGCGTGGTTGTGTATGTGTAATAGTGTATAGATATGTAAGTATATTATTAGGTCTGAGTTTTAAAAGTTGCTTCATAATGGTGTTTTTGGCGAATCAGTAAATTTAATTTAAGTCGAGTTTTAAAGGTATCAATAGAAATTTTTTTTCTTAATGGCGGTGGCAGATTATTCCAGATCTTCGAAGCTCGATATTTGAAGCAACTCTTAAAACCTGCCGTATTATGTTTTGGAATGGCTAAAGCATTTTTATATTTAGAGCGTGTATTTAATTGGTGGATATCCTTAGTCCATGATAGTTTTTCAAAAAGATATTCAGGCTTCTTGTTCCAAATTACCTTTTGAGTGATACATGCGTAATGAAGTTCCCTCCTACACTTCATGTTAAGTATGCCTTTACTTACAAGATATGGAGTAAATAAACAAAGTTAGTATTTTACAAGACAGAGGAACTGGTTGAATTTATTGCGAACCAGCAAGTACCTAAATTTACCAGCTAGCTATCTGCGCCCCACGGTTTCACCCGCGGTTTCCAGGGATAGAAAGTAGGTAACCTATGTGTTAATCCATGGCCAAAGTTCTCTCTCTATCTCTATTCCAAATAACACTATAATCCGTTCAACCGTTGCGGCGAGAAGAGGTAAAAAACACACTAACCAAAGAATACTAACTATTAGTTACGTACACTAACACCCACAGATACAAACATTCGCATTAATAATATTAATGTGATTGAAATCAACGGTACGGTTAAACAGAGAGCGTGCCTCTGAAAGACTGATAATACCAACCGAAAATTTTTAGGGCATACTAATTTGTCGGAATTAATTTGCCTATAAATTCTAGCTCTTCGAACCAAGTCCAACTCGTATTCCAACTGACTAAAATAGTACACGTTGTAACACTACATTATCCCCCCAACCAAGATAAAATTTTGAACGCAGAGAGAAAATTTTGAGGTTATGGAACATATACTTCCCCATTCGAACCAATCACCAACCTACAGAACATCGTCATAATGTAGTGTTACATATCATCTTTTTCCGTTCTCTGTCAGTTCATCAAATTTTGAATTCTGTTTTCTTTTTCCTCAAGGCAATAAAAGTAGGTCCATTAGAAATAAATAACAAATAGGTTTGATGAGTCATGAAAAATGAATGAAGATGATATGTAACACTACAACGTATGTCATGCATAATCGCATGTACCTATTGCTTTTAATTGCAATTTTTTTAATTTATTTTAAAACCGCCTATCTTGGTCCCGTCGCGTTGAGATTAAATGGCAACACCTACAAACACCTACTCTTAGGTGTTCACGTGAAGCTGCCACCTACTTCACTAATGCAAGCAGCATCGTCCAGTGACTTTTTGCCGCTGGCGAGGTATCTCGGCAAATCGAATTATAGCACTGCCGCCATCCAACCAGTAAATGAAGAATTAACAGGAAAACCGATTATTTTAAAACATGCATCGGTGTAACCCTTTCTAACGAGCTTTACTTCGAG